>CAJQZM010023726.1:0-11260 GCA_907164665.1 Colias nastes | reverse complement strand
TGAAGATCATCAAATAAAAGTAAATAGGTACCTACTTAAAAATATACAACTGGGTAGGTTATTACAATAAAAGATTGTTGAGTATTTAGGTATACTAAATAAGGTATCAATAAATTTATTTTTCAATTGCATTTTTACACTTATTGGAAAAAATTAAAGGCTACAAAATGTCAAGTCTGTGACTTAATATTTTTTTCATTTTTTATACTGTGTCCTTTTGAAATTCCAAAAATAAATTGAATAGTGGCTTTAACCTAGTATAATCATTTAATATGATTCTGATCTTGATGCACTTTTAAGCAAACAATACTTCCTCGTATTTTGAAGGACAAAATTCAACACTTTCTAACCTTAAGATATTATTTGGTCTTTTCACATCTGATATGAATATTCTATAAATAAATTTAAAAGTGGTTTTATTCTTAAATAATATGCCGCAGTATTCGGCAAGGACGTTTCTTTTTATTTTATGTTGTGAAGCTTATATATTTACTGACTATAAAATCAAAACTTAATTCTAAGGAGACCGCATTTTTTGTTTAAGTAGGTACCTCACATTTATATAATTATGTATCGGCCATTTCATATATTTTTTATCTTCTGCTTTAACGAGTAAATATTCAGATGAATAAACAGCTAAAAGTTCCTTAATTTCTTACTAATATCTACATACTAACTTTCTGAAAATTATTTACCAGCCAAATACAAACCCATTAATACTATTCGTAGTGTGCTTTGTTAAAACTTACTATAACTTACTAACTATCCATTCAGTCCTGCTTCGTAGAAAAACTTGTTACAATTTTTATTTCCTTCTGTCATAAAATTCAGTCAAGTCATTAATTCATTTCTATAACTACTTATAATATTACAGTATTTTGTATAAGGCAATCATGGTGCTTGTAATGCATTGGTCCTTCATTAGTCCTGGTACCACAGATCACAGATGCCTGGTACCTACACAAAATTACAACTGTGTAATGTTGGTAGCTGTATTGTATAGTTACCAACATTACAAACTTTGTATAACGTTTCATAAACTTCGTTTACGTATTTATTAAATGAATATTTATTGTAATAAATTAAAAGTTATTTATTATCAAACTGTTATGACTGCGTATTATGGACGAAATTTAATCAGGAAGACGATATCTTTATTATTACAACGTCCAAACTTTCCTGTGATTTATCCGACTTCCGAGTAGCCAATTATATAAGTTTAGTATACCTGTATAATGAAATAAGATACCGAATCAATCTAAAACCTACAAACTTCTCACGCAACAATATCAAAACAAAACAGAAGCGAAGTAGGAAAATAAGTAATCACTAATCACCAATCTATATTTAAAAGCATCCTAAATTAATTAAGAACAAAAGTAGCTATGTATGTCTCTCTATCGCCAGAATATTCATGACAACAAACAGCTTATAGAAGGCTATAACCAAGCTATAACTATTATTGTCAGGATGATAAATTATATCCTTGGGAATAACTTTTATCACTTATAATAAATATAAAGCGGGAGAGTTAATATGGAGATGCACCATTTGTACGCAAACGGAGTTAGGCGGGCGGCTAGTAATTTCAGAAATAAGCTCCACAGTGATTTAAACATAATTGGGATAAAGACAGTTCTACACAGAGCTGGAACTAGATGCAGCATCAAACGTTTTCATGGTCCGTGTAATGACATGACCTTACAGGCCGTGGGTCCCACTAACGACGCTAATTATTACGGTCACGGGTAATCCATAAACGTGGCATTGATTTATGCCCTATATTTACATGTAACAAGCTATAATAATGGTGGACAAGCATGCTTAAATATTGAACTCTCTCGTTATATTTTAGTGACAACGACATCTAAAATTGGTATCTTGATGTATTCACTGAAACTGAAACTTGAAAATCGTTTTGCACCATTCAAAAGCTCTTTTAAAAAGATACAATGTGAAACAACCCTGAAGGTAGAGCAGACTTTTTACTAACTTTTCATTATCATATAATTAGTAATTTAAATGCATACTTTATAGAATAATACTAAATCAATTATCAATTTACTACCTTCATCTTAGTATCTGCATTTTATTACCTTATGATTACTCGTTGTATTTTCCGAAAATGTTTAGGTATATGATTATTGATTACTAATTGATGATAGGTAGGATGATTACAATTTCTTGTTATAGAAAATATATTATTCTAGATTTAATAAATTGTAGTATTAGTAAGTAAGTATATCCTTAATCTTTATCGACATTATTTAAAACAATAATTTAACTTAAGTATATAGATAACTATCTAATCCAATCTAACTTAACTTAATTCCTACATAGTGTTTTTATAGACAAGTGCAGAAACCCTTGATAATTGTAAAACAATAAAAAATGGATCCAAATGGAAAAGGAAGAGAATTAAACAAAAATTAAAGAAAAATAATTTAATGGCGAACCAGGATCGGGAAGTGAGGGGGGGGGGTCAGTTGGAAAGAGTAAAAAACGTTTTTTCTCGATTTCCGCCAAAACTACAAGCCCTGCGGAAAAAAGTTAATAAGATTTTTTATTTACACTTTTTTTAAGATAACCTCAATATTTATGCTTAAATTTCAAATGAAAGAGGCGTTTTTATTCAGTGAAAACTTACCTTTTTATGTCCGAATAACTTTCTAATAAACTATAAAACATACGTGTGATCAATATAAACGTCACTTTATTAAAAGCTATAAGCTTTAAAAATTAATCATTAAAATTCACATTCTCAAATCAATTAATACTATATTATGCTTATTAGAATATACAAAAGATATAATATGGCTTTCACGAATATTGTTACGATAAAACATAATTCTTTTCAATTGACAACATTTCAAAATTTTAAGCTACTTATTTTTTTATTTTAATGAAAACTAGATCAAAAATTAGGATACATGTATTTTTTGCTTTTTCTAAATATGGAAGTTTTCATTCATCTTTTTGAGTTTTAAAATCATCTCATTCTAAAATGTCGTAAGCGCCAAATGACGTCATACATACGGAGGAATACATTTTTTCCTTTGCCACATACCAGTTTAAATTAAAAAAAAAAATCTTGACAGTTGACATTTTGGCACATTTGTCACTTTGATTCGTCAAGCTTTGTAATATTGTTATTTGCTGATCCAAAATCCAAATTTTAAACAAAAGAAACTTATTCACAAGTACTGATGATGATGACTTTATGCAGGATTTGTTAAGGGGTGCTGAAAATTTCTTGGAAACAAATATACTATCCCAAAAAAGTTGGAAAGTGTTAAATAAATACAACTTTTAGTAAGTAAACAAAGTCTTTTATTTCAAGAAAATTATGAACACTGTAGGCACTATTTGTATAATATAAATGAATTGGTCCAACTCCAATCAAACAAACATCACGCTAATGAGATTAAATTAGAAAACCAAAACACAATAACACGATTTAAAAGTTTGTTTACATGAATAATTCACAAAAATGACATTAATATGAAATTTGACACATGCCATACCCTGTAAATGTCAGTGATAGTTTTTTTTTTTAACTTTTTTTAAATTAGGCTAAGGCGCATTTTTATTCCTCCGTATGTATGACGTCATCATCGCATTTATCGTTTTTATTTAATTTCTCTTAAAATATGCGATTAAAAAATGAAATAATTTTTTTCTGTAATCGCAAGAGCAAAATAAAGAAACGGTTTTTTTCTTTCATGGCCTTATAAAAAATGAAATGTTGTCAATTACAATATTGAAAGTGAAAGGCCTAGGCGTAATGATTATAGGTTAGGTATTTTCGTGTTTCTTTGCTGGAATATTATCAAAAATTCTTACTAATTAATCGACTTTATATCAATACACACGTAATATTATAATTATCTATAAGCTAGTTTATAGGGAAACACATATACAAGATGGTATCAGTCTTATAAAAGTGGAAGTTATTATAACTATCTTAATTGCCACCTTATAGTTCTGTGATTGCCACCCCTTGTTGGAAAGATTACCTAGGTATGACTAGTATAGTATTATATTATCTGTGCCTATGTATAATCAAATAACTAATACGTATTTTGTATTAGGTATATTACGTTCTTCCGACCGCTCTCTCAAAGAATTAAATGTTACAAATGGGCCAATATTATTCATCCGCCCCCAGTCTCTCTCAACACTCGATACCGAGGAAATACTTTTCACAGTATCACACAAACACCCCATTAAATATACCTTGACAGCACTGACAATTCTAATGGAATGACGAAACCAATTTAGCCTCGTTCATGGCATATCAACTTTATTTACCTCAACGAAGAACATCGTTCGAAATAAAACGTCGCCCTTTTTCAATTAATTTGAGTAAATATTTATGTTTGTTTATTAATAACTCACTTGTTTATCTAAGTAACCCATCTTTTTATAGATAGGAGCATTGAATTACGCTATCAAATGTGTATTCGACACAGTTAAATTATTGTTATATATTTTATCTCTACTATATTGATAAAACTTTTCCTGATCTTTTTTCGGCTCGGTTATCCTTCCTTAAACAACCCTTATTTACGGTCAAGTTGTCTAATCTCTATAAAGAATAACAATAAATTTCCCCGACACACCCCCACAAAACTAATGCAAGCCAAATAATCTTTTTTGTTGGGATAATTCTATTTCCTACACAAATCAATTGATAATTAAAAAAATGGTATCTAAACATTCTTAGGTATAGATGTTGGATAGATACCCAACTAGTGCTTTTATTTAAACTTTATGAAAATATCTTTTTATTCATCATTAACTACGTGAACATTTTCACACGTTCCTATCAAATCAAAAGATTCCAAAAATATGCTGTCGTAACTTTGTGGGCAAGAAATTCTATATTGTATTTTATGGAAGTCGTAGGTAACAATAAATTACACAATTTCGACAAGAGAAGATACGAATCCTTATATACGGTGTGGAAATTTTCGATGGGCCCTGGAGGGAAAGTGCTTGAAATACTGAAGATAGTAAATTTTGCTGAAAGGAAACATTCCTTTATTAAAAATAAAGGAATGTTTATATTAATACCATCATAGGTATAGAAAATACTATTGTATGGCCTATTTGTATCGATTTGAAGAATAAAATAACAAATTTTAATTTTTAAAATTTTTAGTTCGTTCGATTCCCGGTCGAAGCAAGTGAATTTTCAAAAATCTTTGAATGCAGTTACATTTCTTTTTAAAAATAATGGAATGTTTCCTTTCAGCAAAATTTGCTATCTTCAGTATTTTAAGTACTTTCCCTCCAGGGCCCATCGAAAATTTCCACACTGTATATACCTACATGTATACAGGGTGTAATCGTTAAGTGTGCACAGGCGATTATTCCGTAACTATTGCAGATATCAAAAAACTTTAAACTGATATCGAAAGTACTTAACCTAATGAGTAAAATGGCCATAATAAATTTTTAAAAATAAAACGAGAAATATCCAAAAATGTTACATTAAACGCTCCCATACATTTTATTTCCCATACATTTTGTATTCATAGCAGATTTTCGAAGTGATGTCCTCATTGTGCAATACAATGAGGAGCTCTATTTACAGTTTCTAAATGAATTTCCCTTCAAATTTGCGAAGTAATTAAAGCAGAAAACCAAAAAAAGAAAGAAAAAGCTAAAATCTTTCATATTAAATGTACATGGGATCTTCGTATCTCATACTAAATGTATGGGAGGGTTTCAAGTTAATTTTTTAGATATTTCTCGTTTTATTTTTAAAAATGTATTATGGCCATTTTACTCATTAGGTTAAGTACTTTCGATATCAGTTTAAAGTTTTTTGATATCTGTAATAGTTACGGAATAATCGCCTGTGCACACTTAACGATTACACCCTGTATATATGTAGGTGTATACAGTATACAGTGTGGAAATTTTCGATTATATATATGTATGTAGGTATATACAGTGTGGAAATTTTCGATGGGCCCTGGAGGGAAAGTACTTAAAATACTGAAGATAGCAAATTTTGCTGAAAGGAAACATTCCATTATTTTTAAAAAGAAATGTAACTGCATTCAAAGATTTTTGAAAATTACATATATGTTTTAGTTTTTTTCGCAGTTTTTTATTCGGCCCCACACTGTAGTTATTTTATTTACAATATCTATCATATTATTGAACACATATGAGCAGTCTGTAGATAAAGTATATTAGAAGAGGTTCTATAGTTACGTCAAATGATATAATTACTTAAAGATAAACTACGATAACATGGCGCGCCCCTCCAAATTACTGTTTCAATGTGTGTAGTGACATCCTTACGAAGGAGTTTGTATGTAGTTGTACGTATTCGTCTTTACAGGTAAATTAGCTTGGAGAAATTTTTGCATATGTAGTGGTGTGTATATTACTCAGATCTTAGAGCGCGTTTCCACTATATCGTTCTGGCCTATACAAAAATGTTTCGATATCATAACATTACTATTTAATTTTATACTTATTCCTAGCAACACTTTTGTTTTCAATAAAAACAAGTTTTTATTTGAAAGAAAATGGTTTTGACTTTATAAAAAAAATATATCATTCAATTTCACGTCCTTGAGCAAACGACAAGGCGACTACCGTGAAACAATAAAATATCGTGTCCATAATAATTTGTTTCATAATTAATATTTGACCATAATAATTACGAAACAAAACAAATAAATAAATCGTCACTTGATAGTGGAAAGTGGAAACACGCACAAAACCAGAATAAACCAGTTTACGCTGTCCGCAGGTGCCACGTGCAGACGTTTGGTATCGTTAGAACATAAAATTCAAAAATTATAATTATTACGTATAGACCGGGAGATATTGACACAAAATTTCGAGTCATTTGTAACAGGATGGCGGTTCTACAGGGGTCTTAGTACGCAATGACAAAAAGAAAAACGATGGTGTGAACACTGGTACCGGCGGCTTAGTCGCGTGGGCGTTAGTCGAACTCGTCGGAAAAATAGCGAAAGTCAAACGATTTGTAACACAAAAATTTTAGAATTTACCGACAGCCCATAAAAAAGAAGTAGGCGGTAGTGTCATGCCATACTTTTCCGGTGTGACTTACAGCCCGCCATACCGACGCGAATGTGTTGATTTAAAAAAAAACAATTCAACCATTTGTACCAGGCTAACTTTTGCACAGGTAACCATCGTCGTGCAGCCATTTACGAAAATCGCCATGCCATACTTTTCGGACGATTCCAAATGGTCGCCATACCGCCGAAAATCTGCAAAAATTTTTTTTTTCGCCAAACTTTTTGTACCAGTATTGCATTTGGATTTTTGGAGAGTATTTGATAAAATGTGACCATTATTATATTTACCATACTTCTAGTAGGGGGAAAAAGTGCTGCCATACTTGAAAAATTAATTTAGTATTAATTTATATAAGTGAAGATTTCCACCACCTAGATCTTTGAAATTTTGTATTTATATTCGTTGAACCTCAAACTTACAGGAAAAATTAGTGCCATACTGTTACTAATCGTTCAAAATACGAATAAAATCTTACAATAAAAAAAAATCTTATACACATTCGCCACCTCCCACAGGTATGGCATTATCACACTTCTATTTATAATCATTCAGGAGTTGTTGAAAAAAAAAATTTAGGGTGGTACAAATGGTTCGGCGAAAAAAAAAAATTTGCAGATTTTCGGCGGTATGGCGACCATTTGAAATCGACCGAAAAGTATTGCATGGAGATTTTCGTAAATGGCTGCACGACGATGGTTACCTGTGCAAAAGTTAGCCTACAAATGGTTGAATTGTTTTTTTTAAATCAACACATTCGCGTCGGTATGGCGGGCTGTAAGTCACACCGGAAAAGTATGGCATGACACTATCGCCTACTTCTTTTTTATGGGCTATCGGTAAATTCTAAAATTTTTGTGTTACAAATTGTTTGACTTCGCTATTTTTCCGACGAGTTCGACTAACGCCCACGCGACTAAGCCGCCGGTACCAGCGTTCACACCATCGTTTTTCTTTTTGTCATTGCGTACTAAGACCCCTGTAGAACCGCCATCCTGTTACAAATGACTCGAAATTTTGTGTCAATATCTCCCGGTCTACACTACTACAAACGCAAAAATTTCTCCAAGCTAATTTACCTGTAGTAGCAGGCTGGCAGCGGTCTGAGACAGTCAAGTTATTAATTCTACGTCGCTCAGTAATACGAAAGTACTGATTGCAAAACAAGTTAGTCATGGAAAATTCAAGAAAAAAAATGATGCGGAGTCAGGTAATTTTGTTTGTTTGTGAAATAAGTTTATGTAATGTTTTGATTGACTTTTATGTCTATTAATAAATTAATGTAAAATCTTTTCTATATATTTTAGGCACGAGAAGTGATAGCTACAGTATACCAACATATGAAGTACGAAGCTGAAAATGGAGTGGAGCGCTTGACAGACGCTAGATGGAGAACTTCAAGAGCTGTGGGGGTTAGTGAAAGGACTGTAACAAGAATTCTCAAAGAAAAAGCAAAATGTGATGCAACTGGCACACAAATGAGTTCACCGCGTAAAAACAAAAATCCTCGCAAACGTTTAAAGCGTAACATTGATGAATTTGACAAGGGAGTAATAAGGCGTACTATCAGTAACTTTCATAGAGAGTATAAACAATATCCAACATTAAAAGCTCTGAAAAGGGTGCTTACTGAAAAGATAAATTTTGATGGATGTTTGGAGACATTACGGCGTATACTTCTTGATTTAGGTTATGAGTGGAAAACTACTGAAGAAAATCGTCAAGCACTTGTTGAAAAACATGATGTGCAGTTCCTTCGCTATAAATATTTAAAACAATTGAAGAAATTTAGAGAAGAAGGGAGGAATATTGTTTATACTGACGAAAGCTACATTCATACCACACATGTACAAAATAAGTCATGGGGTACTCAACAAGGAACTGTAGCAAAGAAAAAAATTTCTAAAGGGTTACGCGTCATAATAGTCCACGCTGGTGGAAGAAATGGTTTTGTCCCCAATGCATGTTTAATTTACAAGGCCAGTTCGAAGACAGGCGACTACCACGACAATATGAACCATGACAATTACAAGAAGTGGTTCATAACACAACTACTGCCTAACCTACCAGAAAAGTCCGTAATTGTTATGGATAACGCCTCCTACCATAACACATTTACAGAAAAAGTTCCCACCTCCAACAGCAACAAAGCAGCCATGAAAAATTGGCTGGTGAATAAACACATCGACTTCGAGGAAGACATGAAGAAAATCGAACTCTATGATCTCATTCTAAAAAATAAAGATAATTCTAGAAATTACGCCGTTGATTGCGAAGCAAAAAAATATAATTGCGATATTTTAAGACTGCCTCCATATCATCCCGACTTAAACCCGATTGAGAAAATTTGGGGGGTGTTAAAAAACTATGTCGCAAACAAAAATGTAGACCAAAACTACACATCCATCATGAAATTACTTCATGAACGTCTAGACATGATCGATTGCACGATGTGGACCAACACTTGCAGACATGTGGAGGAGACTGAATCCAAATACTGGAAAAACTACGACGACGAGCAAGAATTTATTATTCACGTAGGAGAATCCGATTCTGAAAATGACACATCAAGCTTCTATGACAGTGATGAAGAAAATTTTAGTTCCAGTGCCAATAGAGATCAATAAGATTTAAGTTTGTTTGATTTATGTTTTATTAATGTTATGGGCCAAGTGATTAATGAGGATATTATTATTAATGCCCGGGCAGTATGAATAATGCCTTTGTTATCACTTGGCTCGTAACATATTATAAACTTTCTTATAATAAAAAATACATTATGATTACGTATTTTTGTAAATGATTTTGATGTCTTAGTCACTAAAAATAAATTGTGTTATAAATACATTAATAAAGGTTTCATTTTATTGAAAACATTAAACATGCAAGATAAAGAGTAAATAATAAAATTACATTTCAGTATTTTAACACAATAAAATTAATTCATAGTTTTTTTGCAATCAGTATTCGTAATATCTCACTTGGTCCATTGAAAAGTTACATTTGGGGTTGCATTTTTTAGAGGACGCAATTTTATTTTTTTGATGTGTAGGGGTGGTCAGTGTGAAGCTATCACCAAGTTTGTGGGGTCACCACCCTTGTCCCACGGCCGCCATCTTGAAAATAGCGGTTGATATGGTTTTTACGATATATCTCTTAAACTATTTATTTGATAAAAAAAATTTGTTAACATTATTTGTTGCAAATTAAATACTCTACAACTTTGATCTTACAACTTTTTGTCGTAGAACTATAAATAAAAAAGTTATAAGCGAAAATGTTCAGAAATTAGAGATATTTATATTTCTCAATAAAACTTTTTTTTATAATTTTACGTAGAAATGATATTTGACCATTTTTGTAGATTGTTTTTCGAGGAACAACTTTTATATACAACATTTTTTCATTAATTAAATAGCTAAGGTTTTACAGCGCTCCGAAGTGAGTACTAATTTTCAGTACTCTGAACTATACAGTATACTTATATTATGTGTGTACTAATAATAATTTGTCATCAGTAATGGTTTTTTTTTGTTATTATAATATTTTTAATAATTAATTTTGCAATATCACTAATAATTAATTATTGAATCTTTTCCCCACCACCCAGGAGGTAAAGTCTGGAAGCGCGACTTTTTTTTACGTCGAAAAGCAGGTCTGAAATGTTCTGCAGTGTGCTTCTATTGTTCTGGAGTATGAGAAAAGAGCCAATAGCCAATATATGTATAGTTAAGAGTACTGAAAAATAGTACTCACTTCAGAGCGCTGTAAAACCTTAGTTATTGACGTTATGAAAAAATGTTGTACATAAAAGTTGTTCCTCGAAAAACAATCTACAAAAATGGTCTGATATCATTTCTTCGTAAAATGATAAAAAAAAGTTTTATTGAAAAATATAAATGGCTCTAATTTCTGAACATTTTCGCTTATAACTTTTTTATTTATAGTTCTACGACTAAAAGTTACTGCACCAAAGTTGTGGAGAATTTAATTTGCAACAAATAATGTTAACGATATTTTTTTATCAGTTAAATGCTCTTGCTCTTCCCCCCGGACCTCGATACGGAATAGACGTGCCTCAGATTATTGCCAGTTTGTTTAAAATATTAAATTAATCATTTTAAGTTAAAAAATCCAAGTGAAAAAAATAGGAGTGCATAAGTTGTGAGAAGTTATTCGGGCTATCGTC
>CAJQZM010023721.1:0-11288 GCA_907164665.1 Colias nastes | reverse complement strand
TTGTCCTCAAAGTATATGAACACCCCGTCCCTCCTGCGGAACGGCTTCCGCTGCCTGATCACTACTGCTGGCATTACCTGGAATGTTTATAAACAATTTGGAATATTATACAAGTAAAAGGCGAAAAAGTGTTTGGTTTTGTTACTTTTGGGAAATATTTTTGAATTGTATTAATTAGTGTTTTATTTTACTTTCCTTGAAGAATTATCTGTAAGGAATTTTATAATTCAGAATATAACTATGCTAGGCTATTTCAAGAGTGTAAAAATGTATAAATAATACTATATTTCCATCTCTACAAGAATAGATATGAAACACAATTTCTACTATCATATTCAGTTATTTAATAGTAGAATATAGTAAATGAAAACTATAATAAAGTTAATAGAACCCAGTTAGTTACAATATACACACATAGTTACATTTCTTTCTTATAAAAATCATTATGATATTTATTTACCAAAATATCATATACTTTACCATCAGAAATCATAAAATCTTTGATATAATCGCTCAGTCAGCCAAGGTGATATCAACATACTGTTTATAACAGCTCTGTGGGAAATTTAGCGAAACCATTGGTGTATCATCATTGCGATTTTAACATGAATATTCTTTGTCTTATTTTAAACACTATCAGATTGCATTTACATTTCAATGCATTGAATTTTTGGTAAATATAACTTAATAAAACTATATATAAATGAATGACCATACTGTCAGTATTAACTATCACTTCATCAAATATTTTGATCAAAATCTTGATACTTTATATCTGATCTAAAAACTGAATTTTGAACCAAAACTAATTTTTTATACTAAATCAATAAATATTGAGACACACATGCATAAAATCACAAGATTTGTAAGTAATTTAACTATGAATAGGATTGATATGTGAAAATTCAGGGTAATACTTAAATTTGATGTTTGCAAAATAAAATATCAAAAATCAAAAATTTTGAAGTAAATACTCTTTTTTCAAATTACATTTCACACAAAATAGTCACACAACAATCAATGACGTTCCTATTCTTAATTGATTTGTGTAGTAAAGAGAAATAATCACCTTTTTCCTGAGTTCCGGTTTACCCTTCTTGACGGTAGCTACAATCATGTCCCCAGATCCAGCAGCTGGCAATCTGTTGAGACGACCCTTGATACCTTGCACGGCAATCACATACAGGTTCTTGGCTCCTGAAAGTTTTAAATAATTTTGTAATACTAAGTTTTTATATTTATTTATATAATTAATAGGAATAAAATTTACTGCTAAGAGGTGTATATGTTAGTTATTGAATATTATTGGAAAAGTTGCTAATGTTTAGTTCATTAGTAGTAGTGTGTTTGTTTGTTGTTTTAAGAACTTTCATTATTTGAAATTTACAAAAAACTGTCTTTACGCTCTTCATATTGCTTTATCAATCGATGGTTAGCTTATTCCAGAAACATTAATTATAACCTACAAGTAATGATAAATCACATCACATTAGTCACATTTCCATCACGAATCGCAGTGTTTCCATAAGTTTTGAAAGTCAATGCAAATTAGGACTAGAAAACTTCAGACACAGCCAAGGAAAATATCATTATTAATCAAAACACTATAGTGTTTTCGATTGTGATCATCATTAGTTTGTCCAGTCCTGAGTGCATACATGACAATTTTAGGTTATAAAGAAAACAAAATATTGAAAATACCTGTGTTGTCGGCGCAGTTAATTACTGCTCCCACTGGGAGACCCAGTGAGATGCGGAACTTTGCTCCCGCGGAACCTCCACGTCCTTAAAAAGAAAAATACACCATTTACACCTCGCACAAAAACATATCACATGAAATACAAAATACGACCGGAACGTGAAATAAACATGCAATCACATTTAATACAGTATTAACAATCATTTTAGAGTATTGATTGTGCATTATTTGATAATTTCACTAAGATTTAATCGGATTTTTTAAGAATTCACGAACCTCTCTTAGACATTTTGTTGTGTCAATTTAAAAAGAGGAATCTAAAAGAACGTCAAGTTGAAGTTTCGTCTTTGGATTGCTTTTATTTTCGTTCAGAAACCTAACTGTCAGCTCTTAGAGTATATATACTATCTATAGAGTGATAACAACCAAGTGGGAACAGTAGGCACAGGTGGGAACAACACGACGTTCCCGCCGCGAGCGCTCGTAGTCGTGGTTGAGTGCTGTCGAAGTGCGTTGCTCTGGAATTTTTTTCATATTTACGAATAAACATGGTGAAATGTGCAGTTCTATCTTGCAAAAACGATACTAGAAAATGCACAAAATTGAAATCCAGTATCACATTTCATCAGTAAGTCGATTGTTATACTCATTTTTATGAAAATAAATCTAGCATCGCGGGGGTGAAGGGGAGGTGGGAGGCGGACACGCGCAGGCTCGCTCGCGCGCCTCACTGCCGCCACGTGATCGTAGTGATGAGACCTGACCAACGCTGTACTCGATATAAAGTTTACTAGAAGAACTATATTTTAACAAATTATTTATTTAACTTTAAAATTAAAACTCTTTTAAAAATGTATTATAAATGAATTTGTGGTGTGTTTTGTATGATACACTTTCTAATATTATGAATGCGAATGTATTATAGTGTAAATGTAAAGTATGTAATGTTACGATATATTTTCTGAACCGCTAAATTGATTTTGAAGATTTTGATAGTAGAATGGATAAAATTAAACAAAAAAATTATTAATATTTATTATATTATCATTTTAAATTATTAATTATTTCTTATTGTTATTTAACATTTTTAAAACATTATTTTTATTGTTTGATTTATTATTAAAGAAATAGCACTAAACCCGATCTTTTATTTTATTAACTTTATTATTTAAAAAGTACTCACGTTTTTCTGATATTCCAATTAAACATATTTTTTTAAAGTACTAATATTCAAATGGAATAAACAAACTTTATTCAGTTGGTAAACAAATTTAAAATTACATATTTGTACTTTATTCATATATTTTTCCTTTAATAACTTATTGAACATAAAATTTACTTATGACACATATTTATTTACATAACTTATCGATAGTTCAACACGCAATTGATACCTACCCATCCCTATTTGTCACACACACATCTATATAGTATCTATAGCTCATCTGCCTACGATGCGCACTAAGCAATTTGTGCAATACACGCGCTCTATACTATTGTAATATATACTCTAAGTGTCAGCTATTGACAATGACGGACTAATTTTGTAAATACAATATTTACAGTGAATTTAAGAACAAATTAAAAGAAAATTGAAATGATTTATTTAATAATTTGTATTTAATTTTTTCTTTAACATCAATCAAGATAAAAAGTTTATATAGATTTTTGAACGTAACTAGAACGTTTCGTTTTTCGCAAAATCCATATTCAGATGTTAAGATTACTAGAATGGTGTGTTAATATTTTATTGGATAGTTGACTATTTAATGCGTATAGGGAGCAACTCATGAAAATATGTTTTCACGGTTTACGATTAAGCGTGAAACTTTGATTAAAAAACAAAAGACAAAATAATTTTATGTTCAACTAAAACTAAACGCGAAACGAAACGTTTTGAAAAAGTGTTTGTCATTTTGGTTATTCGCTTGTCATCATCTTGTCATTCTGCCTGTACCCGAAAAATATTGTTGGTGTTTTGAATTCTTTAAAATATTTAGTATAGAAGTAAATTAAAAGAAAGAAAATGGCATTCATGGGAGATATGATGTCCCCTGCACCTTTGTGGCATAACGGCCCGTCACCAGGATCTTTTTATAACTTTCCGGCAAATTCATCAAATTTAGCTACACGTCCTTTACAAGATTTCAGAGCTCAGTAAGTATTTTATAAAATTATCTATAATTATCTTTAGTTTGATTCTAGAATTTTAAATAAGTTGTGACTTATGTAAATGGAGATCATTGGATTATAATGAAGCAAGAAGGTTGAAGGCTTTGTAACTTTTACAAAGGCTTGTATTCTTCGTCATGAATTCTATTAATACAAAAACTTCTTGAATATTAACCGAACACTAAGGATTTAACACACACCTACTAACCTGAAACATTCCTATCTATATAATCATAATTTTCTATTAACATTTTTATCATATTATAATAGTATGGTCTCTCCTTTTGTACACAAGTGAAACAAACAAATAAACAGAAGTGATATTTTAAACATAAGTAAATGATAACATTTAACTGGTCTCTGAGCGGAGGCTTGAATTTATTACCTAAATTTTAATATTTTCATTTTAATTAACATACACTTTGGCTAACAAAAACAAGATGGAGTAACTTTCTATAGTAATTTTCCGATTTTCAAAAATTCGTAACTCAAAAACTAAAAGTTTCCTCAGAGTGAAATTTCAGATTAAGGTTCCATAGGACAATAGCTAACCACAAAAAAATTTATGACTCAACTCTACGCCCTATAATGTACAGTTTTATCTACACTTCATATTTAATAGTTTACTTTTAATATTGCTGTACTTTCAAACTACCTTTTTTTATAACTCTATTATATGGCATAACTACCTCCACTAATTAACTTATCAAGAAACAAAAAAAATCCTAACCTAAAAACTACAACTTTACAAGTCATCACCAAATACTACATCTCAATACAATTCATCACCAAACATTACAGTTCAGCAAGCCCCATCACAACCACCACATCAGTGGTAGCGATCAAGTTCGACAAGGGCTGTGTGATTGCCGCAGACACGCTCGGCTCCTACGGCTCCCTCGCCAGGTTCCGAGATTGTCCCAGAGTGATGAAAGTGAACGATCTGATCATGCTGGGTTCTGGCGGTGATTACGCTGACTTCCAGTACTTGAAGGATATTATTGATCAGAAAATGTAAGTATCTTTTGATTATGAATATCTGATAATAGAGAAAGATTTTACTAGTCTTTGAATATAAAAGTAACGATATGATAAACATTATTTTTAAACTATGTTACTTGTGCAAGTCATGGGTGTATTTGAAATAAGTTTTTGTAAACTGTTATTAGTATATAGAATATACTTGTAAGCTATTTTAAAGAAATAAGACAAAAACAACAATACTTTTGCAATTGGAATTATACTTTTTATACATGTAATAACTTCCATCTATACTTCTATACTAATATTATAAAGAGGAAAGGTTTGTATGTATGTATGTATGTATGGTTTTCACGCATAAACTACTGGACCGATTTTGATGAAATTTGGCACAGATAATCTTTAGACCCTGAGAAAGAACATAGGCTACCTTTTATTGCGAAATATGTACCACGGGCGAAGCCGGGGCGGACCGCCGGACCGCTAGTACTTTATAAGCTTATGAACACATTCATTTGCAAAAATTTTCAAATATTTATCTTAATTATGTTTCTGCAGCATTGACGAACAGTGCATTGGTGACGGTCTACACTTGAAACCTCGTTCGCTCCACTGCTGGCTCACAAGAGTGCTGTACAACAAGAGAAGCAAGATGGACCCCTTGTGGAATAACTATGTTGTTGCTGGTATTCAGGTACTATTTGTTTTGTGTTGTTAAAAAAATGCTTAATCACGCAGTCATACTTAGCATTTACCTAAATATTAGGGTGCTTTTCCACCAATAATGCGAGGATGTCTATATTTGTAAATAACCAATAGCATCGCTTCAAACACTAAACGCTTGCAAATAGGTGTTGAATCTGTCTTGGGAACATCTATGATAACATATATTTAAGAATAGCTGCGCTAACATATAATTGCAAGGCATAATATGTATTTTATAAGGAAATAAGTAGTGTGCACACAGTTTTATTTCATTCAAACTGCCCATTAAAGTTGCGTATGCCTAATGAATGTTACATTTTTTTCTTGTTAATGTATCTATTATTTGTTATAGATGTTTTAAAATTTATCAGAGTATGTAAAGCCAATAAAATATGTATTATCAATTTTTGCCATGCAAAAATTAAAGAGCCTAATTCAGCAACTGTTATTGATGTATCTATAAAGGTTGTTTTAAATACATGTAGATTTTATTTTCCTAAATATAAATTATCAACTGTAGCTGTTAATATTAGGGCGGCCGTACACGAACTGCTCGAGCAGTTAACGGCTGAGCGACATACACGGAATGCTCAAGCGATCGATCGTTGACTGCTCGAGCTGTCGCTACCAACCGCGAAGTTGACGGCGACTGCTCGAGCAGTCCGCGTACGGCAGTGAATGAATGCCCATAGTTCAGCGCGCGGTCGCGGCTTCAAGCCGTCGCGTCGGTCTCAACTGCTTGAAGCGGTCCGTGTACGGCTGCCCTTAGTGCTATTATCAACATTAATTTTATTTTATTTTTATTTTATTTATTTAGGTCATCCAACATTAGTCACAACAATACTTATAGCTAGGGTACATAATATAACAAAAAAAAATTACAATTATGACAAACATTTACAGGATAACACAACATGATTATTGAGTCAAGTCACTATGTGGTACACAAAGCAAAAAAATAAAAAATAAACAAAATTAAGATAATTCCTTTAAATACTTGCGGATCTTATTACAATTGTCGTGAAAAATATCAATAATATTGTCTAAATTCCTATCTTTCTAATAACAGGATGGAGAACCATTCCTCGGTGCTGTAGACAAATTGGGAACAGCATATGAAGATGCAGCCATCGCTACAGGTTTAGGAGCGTACATGGCCACACCACTCATAAGAGACGCTACGGAAAAGGGAGTTTTGGATGAAGAGGCTGCTGTGTGAGTACATAAGTTGTAATAGTAAAGTCTAATCTATACTAATATATAAAGCTGAAGAGTTTGTTTGTTTGAACGCGCTATCTCGGGAAATACTGGTCCGATTTATCGAGAAATCTATATATCGCTCGCTAAGACCAACAGGAGCGAAGCACTGCGGGTACAACCGCGGAGCACAGCTAGTTAGTACTATTTTGTTTGGTTTGTTATTAGAACATGTGTTAGAATTGTGTATTGTATTTCGGCCTTGTTTATTGTTTTTAGTATTGTTTAAGTTTAAAAGAAAAATACCATAAATAATTTTAAAACCTTACTTGTATTTACAAGACAGAAAACAGGGTTAAAATTATATTTTACCACTTTAAAAATGCATATAATATCACATCGTTATTCTCTGAATTTTAGAAATTTTTATGTTCATTAGATACCGATTAGAACATAATCATTCAGTCATATAAACCACCAATATTTATTGAATGTTTATCTTCTTCTACAACTAGCTTACCGCCCGTGGCTTCGCCCGCTTTTTCTAAAACCTAATATATTATATACTTACTAAAACCTTCATCTTCAATCTCCCTATCTATTAAAAAAACCGAATCAAAATCAGTTGCGTAGTTTTAAAGATTTAATCGTACAAAGGGATATAGGGACAGAGAAAGCGACTTTGTTTAATACTATGTAGTGATTAACAGTATATTTAAATTATTTACATCAAATTTCAGAGCACTGGTCCGCAAATGTATGGAAGTGTTATTCTACCGGGATGCTCGTTCGTTCCCTCGCTATCAACTTGGAGTGGTGACCTCCGCTGGAGTGACAATACATGAGCCGGTGGAGCTCAAGCATGACTGGTCGCTCGCACACATGATTAAAATGAAGTAGATTGATAATAAAGTGCTTTTTTGAATTGTGTGTTTTATTTTAAATGAAATATATCATATATGGCCGAGAATAAATAATTGATAAATATTAATGATTTTTATAATTACCAGCTGTGCTGTGCGGTTTAACTGGCGGTCAAAAGCGAGTATTTCTATAGCTCGTGGTATATCAATGCCAAAGTATCATCAAAATTCGTTTCGGTGGTTTTCGCGTGACAGTGTAGTAATCAAGCGAAATTTAGATACATCGATAAATCTCACGAAAAACTGTAAAAAAAAAATCTAGAAATTTCTATATTCAATCTATGATTGTTGATTGGTTATGGTTTCTGTGAATAGTGCCCTCTAGTGGCACTTTTAAGTACCATTAGCTGATCCTGAATCGCGATGTATATATTTTTTGTGTCACTAAGGTTATATACAGCATTTTAACCATAGTAAGTGTACTCGCTTCGGCAGTACATATACTAAAATTGGAACGATACAGAGAAGATTAGCATGGCCCCTGCGCAAGGATGACACGCAAAATCGTGAAGCGTTCCACATTTTTTTGACAATTTTATTTCATATGCTTGAATGAAAAACGTATCAAAATAATTATTCGTCAACACCAAGTCAACACGAAGTGGGAAAGAACTTTTCGTGAAGCAAAAGTAGAGCACTACCATTGCACTACCACATTCCTTACGTGCATCGCGTTCAACAGCGTGCAATAATATATAGCTGCTAACATGGACGTATAATAAAATATGTAGCTTATTTCTGGTGAATAAATTTTTGAAATCGGTCTCTTACCTATCTCTTTGTAATATTTTACGGATAATAATATGGTGTAGAAAATATTAATATAAAGACCTATTTGTGTCGATTTGAAGAACGAAATACTTAACAAATTTTTAATGTTTAGTTAGTTCCATACCCGGACGAAGCAAGTGAATTCTTGAATTTTTTAAAAGTAGGTAACGTTTCTTTTCAACAAAATTGTTTCTCCAGTATTTCAGGCCCATCGAAAATTTCCACACTGTGTGGAATATATACTATAGAATGAAAATTAAAAATAAAAGTTGCCAAAAAATGTGGAACGCTTCACGATTTTGCGTGTCATCCTTGCGCAGGGGCCATGCTAATCTTCTCTGTATCGTTCCAATTTTAGTATATGTACTGCCGAAGCGAGTACACTTACTATGGTTAAAATGCTGTATATAACCTTAGTGACACAAAAAATATATACATCGCGAGTCAGGATCAGCTAATGGTACTTAAAAGTGCCACTAGAGGGCACTATTCACAGAAACCATAACCAATCAACAATCATAGATTGAATATAGAAATTTCTAGATTTTTTTTTTACAGTTTTTCGTGAGATTTATCGATGTATCTAAATTTCGCTTGATTACTACACTGTCACGCGAAAACCACCGAAACGAATTTTGATGATACTTTGGCATTGATATACCACGAGCTATAGAAATACTCGCTTTTGACCGCCAGTTAAACCGCACAGCACAGCTGGTAATTATAAAAATCATTAATATTTATCAATTATTTATTCTCGGCCATATATGATATATTTCATTTAAAATAAAACACACAATTCAAAAAAGCACTTTATTATCAATCTACTTCATTTTAATCATGTGTGCGAGCGACCAGTCATGCTTGAGCTCCACCGGCTCATGTATTGTCACTCCAGCGGAGGTCACCACTCCAAGTTGATAGCGAGGGAACGAACGAGCATCCCGGTAGAATAACACTTCCATACATTTGCGGACCAGTGCTCTGAAATTTGATGTAAATAATTTAAATATACTGTTAATCACTACATAGTATTAAACAAAGTCGCTTTCTCTGTCCCTATATCCCTTTGTACGATTAAATCTTTAAAACTACGCAACTGATTTTGATTCGGTTTTTTTAATAGATAGGGAGATTGAAGATGAAGGTTTTAGTAAGTATATAATATATTAGGTTTTAGAAAAAGCGGGCGAAGCCACGGGCGGTAAGCTAGTTGTAGAAGAAGATAAACATTCAATAAATATTGGTGGTTTATATGACTGAATGATTATGTTCTAATCGGTATCTAATGAACATAAAAATTTCTAAAATTCAGAGAATAACGATGTGATATTATATGCATTTTTAAAGTGGTAAAATATAATTTTAACCCTGTTTTCTGTCTTGTAAATACAAGTAAGGTTTTAAAATTATTTATGGTATTTTTCTTTTAAACTTAAACAATACTAAAAACAATAAACAAGGCCGAAATACAATACACAATTCTAACACATGTTCTAATAACAAACCAAACAAAATAGTACTAACTAGCTGTGCTCCGCGGTTGTACCCGCAGTGCTTCGCTCCTGTTGGTCTTAGCGAGCGATATATAGATTTCTCGATAAATCGGACCAGTATTTCCCGAGATAGCGCGTTCAAACAAACAAACTCTTCAGCTTTATATATTAGTATAGATTAGACTTTACTATTACAACTTATGTACTCACACAGCAGCCTCTTCATCCAAAACTCCCTTTTCCGTAGCGTCTCTTATGAGTGGTGTGGCCATGTACGCTCCTAAACCTGTAGCTATGGCTGCATCTTCATATGCTGTTCCCAATTTGTCTACAGCACCGAGGAATGGTTCTCCATCCTGTAATTAGAATGATAGGAATTTAGATAATATTAATGTTGGTAATAGCACTAAGGGCGGCCGTACCGCATATATATAATGTTACAGATAAAGTTATGTACGCCGTAATTGTCATGCATCTTAGATACTATGTTCAATGATTATTCTTGTAATGTTTCGTATTATGTATGATGTGGTGTTACTCTAATAAATAAATAAATCGCGCGGTGAACTATAGACATTCATTCACTGCCGTACACGGACTGCTCGAGCAGTCGCGACCGCTTCAAGCCGTCAACTACGCGGTTGGTAGCGACAGCTCGAGCAGTCTAACGATCGATCGCTTGAGCAATCCGTGTATGTCGCTCAGCCGTTAACTGCTCGAGCAGTTCGTGTACGGCCGCCCTAATATTAACTGCTACAGTTGATAATTTCTATTTAGGAAAATAAAATCTACATGTATTTAAACAACCTTTATAGCAGGGCTTCCCAAACTTATTTGTACTGTGACGCCCTTGGGATTTTACCATTTTTCTACGACGCCCCTCAACCCAGCCCCCCAAAATACATAGCAATTTTAGTACCAACCTCAGGTTATCAGAAAAAAACTATTTGGACATTTATAATTTTGACGTGACAACGTCTTATAATTCGATAAAGCCGGCTGCACGCACGAAAAAACATGACTCATGCGGCGTTACCTCGCTCTGACTCATCTGAGGCGTTCCATGTAGGTAAGGCTTGAAGTGCGAGCGAGAGCGCGGAACGAGCGATAAAGAAGCACAATCGGACGTTGTCACGTTCAACTATCGTCAGTAAACCGACTTTACAGACAACCAATTTTTTGACGTGACAACGTCTTATAATTCGATAAAGCCGGCTGCACGCACGAAAAAACATGACTCATGCGGCGTTACCTCGCTCTGACTCATCTGAGGCGTTCCATGTAAGGCTTGAAGTGCGAGCGAGAGCGCGGAACGAGCGACAAAGAAGCACAATCGGACGTTGT
>CAJQZM010023717.1:0-10775 GCA_907164665.1 Colias nastes | reverse complement strand
ATTGGGATTTACATCACCCTAACTGATCCAAACAACATACCAAAAATGCAGAACTACATCGTGCTTTGCGAATTTAGGGTTTTTTTGTGTCGATTTCTACTGGCCTAAATGACTGAGTGTAGAGTTTATGAATTAATACTGCTAGCACCAAGAAGAAGAAGTTAAAGATATCTATTTCAACACAACAGAAAAAAAATATATATAAAAAATAGTTAAATTAAGGATAATTTTTTTATTAAATGGCCAATAGATTATAGCCTTAACTAGATATTATTAAGAACAAAAAAATAATAATAACAATAGGTAGCTACTAAGTTGACTGTTTCTGGATAATAAGAAAATAAGCTTTCAATTTCTTTTTGAAAGTGTCCCTTGATTGAGAATTTCGGATGGGAGGCGGGATATCGTTCCAGCATTTCGTAGCAAGAAATCTAAAACTTCCTCTAAAGGCAGCCGTTTTGTGTTTAGGCACAGAAAAAATATTTGTGCATGACCTACATTCACTACTTGAAGCTTTGGAGGTCCGCCATAAAAGTTTATCATACAAGTAAGAAGGTTGTTTAAATTTTAATACGTCAAAAAGGAGACTAGCAAAGTAAAGCTGTTGCCGGTTTTTCATGTTAAGTAGGTTATGCATGTTTAGGTATGGTGAGATATGTGTTCTTGGAGGGATATGAAAGCAATATCTTGCACAAGCATTTTGCACTCTCTGTAGAAGACGATGTGTTCTTTGAAGCAAACAAGGACCGTAAACTGCCAGAGCATAGTTTAATTTGGACAAGACCAGAGACTCACATAGACGAATGCGCATATCTACACTTAAGAAATTACGAATTTTATATAAAACTTTAATACGATAAAAGCAATTTCGAGTAACGTTTAAGACATGGGTGACATGGGTTTCAAATTTCAAATTATTATCCATTTCAATACCAAGGTTACGCACCTGATTGACACATTCGAGAGGTATCGGTCAATTAAGGAAAGCTGGCATGTTCACAGTACTCACACTTATGCAATTTCACTTACAGTATGTTCAAAAATAAATGCGACTCTAGTTTCATTTTAGACTTGAATTGTAAAATGGGTGCGTTGTAGATAAATATATGCAAATATAATTATGAAAGCTCTCATAATTTACCTGTAAAATTATAATTTAAAAGTAAATCAATTGATGAAGTTAATTATTTATTCTAATAATAATCAATTGGATAAAAGTATTAATAATCATTCAATTATCAAATAATAATTAAATTTCAGGTCATAAAAACAATACAAATAACACGTGCGCTCACTCCCAACACACGGATGACGGATGGTTGTTTTGATAATGATTTAAATAACGGACGTCTTCTGCAGTTGCGGAGCAGTCTTGTCCTGACTTTGGTCGAGTAAAGATATCTAAGAAATATTATATTTGTAGTAAGTACGTAATACCTACCAATACGCGCTAACAAATATGTGTTACATGTATGTTTATTGTATAATTTTCACACTATTGGTTTTAAACTCAAACTCAAACATTTATACAATTAGACTTCTTCTAGAAGCACTTTTGAATCGTCATAACAGTTTAACAGTTTTAACATTTACCACCAATTCAGAAAGCAGTATATATAGAGAAGAAGAAGAAGAATCTATTTAATCATAATCGTAATCTTCTACTTCACTGAAACTTTCATAATATATTTCGATAATTCTTCCACAGTTTTCAAGTTAAAGTTCACATTTTGTGATGCTACTTTCCCTTTAATAATTATGCCCCATAGTAACTCTATTGGGTTGAGTTCTGGATGGTATGGTGGAAGGCGCAATACACTATGTCCATGATCTTTGAGGATTGCATCAAGTAAAAATTGTGTATAGTTTGGCTTATTTTTTTTAATAATGTGATAACTCTGATTATTAATTAGTAATTTGATTTTTGAAAAAAAAAATGCCGATTTTAGTCAAAATTTATATTTTTCTAACAAGATCCTTATCATCCAAATTTCCACCTTGGTGAGAAAAATTGACATTTCTAATGAAAATGAACAAAAAATTAAATGATTTTATTAAATACTGTAAAATAGTCTATAATTCTTCCATTTACTGTATCACAAAATTCTTCATAGATTTTTAGATATTCCTACTACACCAATTACATCACCCTGTATTTATAAACAATTGCAAAATATGACACATACATAGGCCGGGAGATACTGACACAAAATTTCGGGTCATTTGTAACAGAATGGCGGTTCTACAGAGGTCTTATTACGCAATGACTAAAAGAAAAATGATGGTCAGAACGCTGGTACCGGCGGACTAGTCGCGTGGGCGTTAGTCGAACTCGTCGGATAAATAGCGAAAGTCAAACGATTTGTAACACAAAAATTTTAGAATTTACCGATAGCCCATAAAAAAGATGTAGGCGGTAGTGTCATGCCATACTTTTCCGGTGTAACTTACAGCCCCCATACCGACGCGATGCGTTGATTTAAAAAAAAAACAATTCAACCATTTGTACCAGGCTAACTTTTGCACAGGTAATCATCATCGTGCAGACATTTACGAAAATCGCCATGCCATACTTTTCGGACGATTCCAAATGGCCACCATACCGCCGGAAATCTGCAAAAAAAAAATTTTTTTTCGCCAAACAATTTGTACCAGTATTGCATTTGGATTTTTGGAGAGTATTTGATAAAATGTGACCATTATTATATTTGCCATACTTCTAGTAGGGGGAAAAAGTGCTGCCATACTTGAAAAATTAATTTATTCGTCACGTTTCAAAAATACGACTGTACAATACGTAAAATAATTTTTTACAGTATGGGATCATTATATTCTGTTTGTTTGTATACAATTCTACCTAGAAAAAAATATCGCAGATTGCAAACATGGGGCGGATGATTGTAAGACTTAAGCCAAGACGTAAAAAAAATGAAAAGAATTGGCGATTTGTACCAGTACGGCATTTTTGGAAAGTATATGATGCAACGTGACCATTATTATATTTGCCATACTTTTAATAGAGGGAAAAATTAGTGCCGTACTGCTACAAATCGTTCAAACTACGAATAAAATCTTACAATAAGAAAAAAATCTTATACATATTCGCCACCTCCCACAGGTATGGCATTATCACACTTCTATTTATAATCATTCAGGAGTTGTTGAAAAAAAAATGTAGGGTGGTACAAATCGTTTGGCGAGAAAAAAAAATTAAAAAATTTGCAGATTTTCCGCGATATGGCGACCATTTGGAATCGTCCGAAAAGTATGGCATGGCGATTTTAGTAAATGGCTGCACGACGATGGTTACCTGTGCAAAAGTTAGCCCGGTACAAATGGTTGAATTGTTTTTTTTAAATCAACGCATTCACGTCGGTATGGCGGACTGTAAGTCACATCGTAAAAGTATGGCATGACACTACCGCCTACATCTTTTTTAAGGGCTATCGGTAAATTCTAAAATTTTTGTGTTACAAATCGTTGGACTTTCGCTATTTATCCGACGAGTGTGACTAACGCCCGCGCGACTAGTCCGCCGGTACCAGCGTTCTGACCATCATTTTTCTTTTTGTCATTGCGTACTAAGACCCCTCTAGACCGCCATCCTGTTACAAATGACCCGAAATTTTGTGTCAGTATCTCCCGGCCTAACATGTGCAATGTGTAAATGTGTTGACGTTCCAGCTCTTCTTAATATATCTATAAGTTATCGATACAAACTTTAGGTTTTAACTGTGATAAACAATTGACCTGTTTTTTGGAACCAACGATCATGAATTTAGATTTTATCGGATTTAACACTAAAGAGTTATTATTAGACCAACATGAAATATTATTTAAATCCGAATTAAGTTTCGTGATAGTCTCATCAAAATTGTCCCTGCTGATAGGAATGAGAAGTTGTAGGTCATCGGCATATAAGTGAAATTGACAATGTTTAATTGAGTGTGTAATGTCTGCTGTGTACAATATAAACAGGATAGGCCCTAAAATACTACCTTGAGGTACTCCTCTGGTAACTTTCATACATTTTGAAAGTATATGGTTGCCATTAAGATTACGTAAAAGAACTTGTTGAGTACGATTTTCCAAATAGCTTTTAAACCAGTCAATAGTATTCGAGTCAAATCCGTAGTACGATAGCTTAGCTAAAAGGAGGGAGATGTTAATACTGTCGAAAGCACGGGAGAAGTCCAAAAGAGTTAGTACAGTTCCAAAGCCTTTATCTTGAGATGCAAGAATTTTATCGATAACATCAAAGAGAGCTGTTGAGGTCCCATGTTTAGCCCTGAACCCTGATTGTAGAGATGGAAATATATTATTGGATTCACAGTAATGCACAAGCTGCTTTTGAACTACTTTCTCTAATATTTTCGACAGGTAGGGCAAAATACTAATCGGACGTAGGTCCTTTAGATCTGAACAATTGTTAACCTTGGGGAGGGGATGAATTAAAGCATTTTTCCAAAGAGAGGGAAAGACACCTGAAGCAAGCGATCTGTTGATTAAATTGGTTATGAATTTTAATGAATGAGGTAATGTCAATATGATCATATCTCTATTAATTTCGTCTGACCCCACTGCATTAGAGTCAATTGATAAAATAATTTTAGCTATGCTGTCTTCACTAACAGGTGTAAACGAAAATGTAGCGTTTGAAAATTTTTTAGAATTAAAATGGAGAACTGTATTTGTATCTGCTTTGTTATCTCCTGGAATATTGAGAAAATGAGTATTTATTTTATCGGGGTCATTAAAAGTATGTGGTAGTGATGTGTTAGATTTAAAGTTTGGTAGAACAGATCTCTTTAGATTTTTCCATAATACTTTTGGGTTGTTTAAATTACTGTTAATATTATGATTAAAAAATGCCCTTCTTTCATTGAAAAAAGCACAATTAACTAACTGCTTGAGACTTTTGTAAGCTTCTTTATGGACATCTGATTTTGAATCTTGAAATTTTCTGTGTGCTTTATCGCGTAAAGAAATCATGTGCTGCAAATTGCTAGTGAACCAGGGTGGAAGCGGTTTTCTAATAATTGAAGTTTTAGTTGGCGCATATTTATCGAACAGATTAAGAATGATACCATTGAATATTTTAACCGAATCATTTACGCAATCCTGCTTTAGAAAAAGATCCCAGTTGATAGAATTTAAATCAGAGTTGAATGAACTAATAGGTATATTTTTTAAGGGACGATACTTAATATATTTGGGTGGTATTTTTTGTTTAATAATTTTTAACTCAGTAACAATAAGGGAATGTGCACCTAATGTAGGAATTTGATGGTTAACAATACTCACGACCGGGGCATCTGTACATACAAGATCTATTAACGATTCACTGTGAGGAGTGATATGTGTAGGTGACTGCACGTAATTTTTTAGACCGGAGTAATATAGAAATTGATTTAATTGCAAAGTTTTCCCATCATGCTCATTCAATAAATTGATATTGAAATCTCCCATTAAGAGGAGATAGCTGTACCCACTAAACGAATTAATTGACGAGGTCATCGCATCCAGGAATAATTCTGTGTTAACCCAAGGAGGCTTGTAAGCTGTTCCAATTATTAAACGATTGCCATTTAAGTGTATGGATAGCCACATTTGTTCCACTGTATCATCAATCACAGGAAATGCTAAAAGTTTGAAAGAAATCCCTTGTTTACAAAAAAACCCAACCCCACCACCGCGTGCCTTGAGATCGTGTTTACGGGGTGAGTTGCGAAACTCATAACCTGGTGCCTGGGGGGCTAAGCCTTCCTGGCCGTTTTTTATCCAAGTTTCATTTATAGCAACTATGTCCGGAGATTCTCTGGATATAGCTGCTATAAATTCATCATGTTTGTTTACAAGAGAGCCTGGGTTTAATAGACCTAATTTAATATGTTTTGTTCTAACCATTGCAATATGTTTGTGTATAGATGAGTGTTATTGTTTTGACTAAGAGTAGTGTAAAATTGCTTAAAACCCCGGTAAATAAAAATATAGGGGAGATGATATTATTAAGAGAGCGTGATACAGATATCATATAATTAACTACAGATTTATAACTAAAGTATTGATGGGTATACAGACAAGCTTGAACACCGACAAATTTTAACACAATTTTATTGTTGACAATGACATACTTAATATAGAATAGTGAAATGATAATTAATAATTTTGAAAGTGAGACATAGATTTGCAGATAAAAACAGTACTGACATAATTTAAAAGTAAATGAATGACAAAAAATCAAATTAAAACGTATTACTTTTAATGAAATATTTAAAGGAGCGCAACTGAAGTTCACAAAAATCGCCAAATAGCTAATTGAGATGATTAACACCTGCACCAAAAACCCGCTCAATATCCTTCTCAGATCTTATCCAATGAGTTGCAGATTGAACCGAATCAGAACGTTTTGCATATATACGACCATCTTTTGACCACACGAACTTCCATTGTAAATTACGACCAGTTTCACGGGCTTTAGCCAAAAGAACTCTATTTTTTTTAGTAAGTCTCTCGTTTACATAGAAGGTTCTAACAACATGAGAATAAAAAAATAAAAATCGTTTATTTGGAAACAATACATAAATACAAAACAATTTAGACACGACGACATAGTATTTGTATTCTCTTAGCACGACGATCACCTGGACCGCCTGAACTAGGAATATACCTGTGCTCGAGACGATCGACGCCTTCCTCTCCAGACCTAGCCAGTATTGTTTAGTTAACTTATAAACTAGTACCTAGTTTCATATTTTTATAAAGTACAGGATAATTAGAAAAAAATTGAGTAATTTTAAATAACATTTCGGGCATGCAGTTGTGCGGAGTGTAAGTGTGGGTGTGTGTGCAGTGTGAGTGTGAGTGTGAGTGCGCGTGTGTGTTATGCTGCCGTCGAAAGAAAAAAGGGCACAACTAACATTTTTTGAAAAATTGAGTTATATACATATTTGGAATCAGGAAAAAAGGCGCATCTGCTCAATTTTTTGTAGAATTTTATCTCCAAGGAATCCGGAGATAAAAAGGCACAAATGACACAAATATTTTCGTTTTATGTAATTAAAAGGCACATTTACTTACCATTACAATGAAAAGGCACATATTATACGTAGATGTGACTTTACTTCATACAGATTTTTACTATAAACTACTTGCAAAATGCACATCTATATACAACATAACACAAAGAAAAGGCTCAAATGCCAGATGTGTGGCCAGATGTGCCCTGTCTATTTAATAAAAGATCCTTGCATGTTTCAATTAATTAACGTATAAAAGGCACAAATAACGAGTTGTGCCTTTTCTTTTAAATATTTGCGATTAGGGGTGAGGAAAGGAGGACAGCATCTGATGCAAAACACAACTTTCCTCTATTTACAAAGGATGTTAATGCTGTATATCGGTTAATATCCAGGCTTTGTAGCGAAAAGTTATCAAGCGTTATTACAAACTATCATTCTCTACCAATTAAAATTGTATGTACCTATAAAGGTGATAATCCTTGTAAGTTAAATACTTACTGTTAAAAATATGTGTCGTTATTATTTATAGACCATGATTTTTAGTTTTTTTCTATTTCGAAAAATCCTGAATTTACAAACCAGCGTGGTCACCCCACAGAAAGAGACAAAAAACATAACTGACATCATTCAAGGTCATATTTTCTTGTTACAAGTTAATGTTCGTATTGCAATCTCCAGTGTATTAGATGTAAGCTTCTTGGTTGGTCCTATGTGACCATGTGTGAAGAGAATGACCACAGACGTGAAATTTTAATAATTAATGATTAAGAATGTTATAAATGGTATTTTGACCTAAACGGAGGCGACAAATATCTATAAAATTTCCCTCTAGTTGAATTTTTCCACTGAGTGTTCCTTCCTGGGTTCCACGGTTCCATGTATAATTCAAACGATCTTTAGAATCGTCTGTGGGTCCAACTGTCGCTGTCTACCACAGCTGTCTACATTGACTATGGTCTACCTAAGCTGTCAATACATCGAATGTCAATGTCATCATTATTCAGAAGTTTTACAAAAATATTTTCTTTCATATTTGTTATTACACCATTACACCATAATTTGCAAAACACAAAATGCATAGACTGTTACCTTATTAATTCGTGTCAACTTAATCATAATGGCTCTGACATTAAGACATTTATGTAGAAATCATCATTATCTACAAAACATAACCAAACCGGTAAAATGGAACATTAGAAAACATTTACCATCGAGAACATTAGCTAGCAGTGTTTTAGGTCCACATAGTGTTGTACAGAAGCCTTTTTTAGTTGAAAACAACTTAAGATTGTCATGGAACCCCGTAAGGACTTGTTCTACACAGAGTAACAAAGATGACGCAAAACCATTACCACCCGAGGCAGAAAAGAAACCTGGACTTATACAGCGATTCAAGCAAATGTATAGAGATTATTGGTACGTCTTAGTACCAGTGCACATGGCCACGTCTGCAATGTGGCTTGGTGGATTTTACTATGCTGTAAGAAGGTAATGACGCATATCTTGCAGTATTGAAGAAATATAATATTTAATAGATAACATTTCATACTGTTACACACAACAAGCTTTAAGAAACCATTAAAATATAATTAAAAGCTAGCTCATTGAAATATTTTAAAATAAGTATTTATATTATATGCATCTGTTTCAGTGGTGTTGATGTAATAAGCTTGCTAGAATCACTTGGAATCAGTGAAAAGCTTATGGAACCATTAAAGAAATCGGAGGCTGGTTATTTTGCTTTAACCTTTGCACTCTATAAGGCTGCTACACCCCTCAGATATGCTGTAACTCTAGGTGTGTATGGATGTTTAAGAGTTGGAGCTAAATTGAAATAACAATGTAATTATTTAATTTTTTTTTATTCTGCAGGTGGCACAACCTATGCCATAAATAAATTAACACTTATAGGATGGATTAGACCAGTTCCGTCCCGTGAGCGCCTCAAGGAAATGTTACAGGAAAGGAAAGATAATATACAAGACAGATTCAATGAGAGCAAGCAACATTATCAAACACAAATCAAAGAGAAACAAACACAGGTTTTTGATGAAATGAAAAGATATAAATCTGAAATGCGGAATATGAAGAATAAAATTAAGAAAATGTAACGGGTTTTTCAATTAAAATTATTGTTGTTAGAAACTATCTTTTATCATGGCCTGGCCAAAAATGTATAAATGATAAGTGTATTTATTTATATTGAAATAAATTTATAACAACTACAGTTTGAAATATTTATTGCTTCCAAAATATAAATACAAAAGCTGAGCCTTACACAATTATCAATTACCTTCAATTGTACATGTATTTTAAAATAATCACAATTGGTACCATAATGTACAGACAAAGGAATTCTACATTTAATTAAGAACCTATAAAATAAGACAGCACATAGCTGGAATGTTTATTATGGCAATATTTAATTTTCTTAAATCATTAAACAAAATAAATACGGAAGTGACAAGAGTGCAACCAGATGTGCTATTGGAACATAAAAATAATAAATGCATTAACTTTGCAAATAAATTAAATGATAATAATATTAGACATTATGTTAATACTTGTGACTTTGTATTAATATATATAATTTGTACCATTTCAATTGTGTAAAAAACCCTGATTTTAATATATTATACAAAAATTGTGTAAAATCAATCCCAATTTACCACACATATAAAAAGTTCGTTGTTCTATTTGATGTTAGTAAGCAATTTTCTATTGTTATATCACAAGGCAACATAGGCATCAACCATAACTGGTTTAACAAAATCACAATCAAATCCTAGTATCTACGTTAATTATTTATTATATAATAATAAAGTACATTATAATAACTTGTATAATTTCATAAATAAAAGGCAAATTGCCCACAAAAAGCTTTAAAAACTTTGTATATGTATGTAGTTATTATATGTCATTTATTTCAAGGTTTTATCTTCCAAGTGCTTACTTTTATTTCAATATGGTAATTTGTCAGCTATATTTAGGAGTTTAATTTTAAATGTATCTTTTGTTGCTGCCTGTAAAAGCTTTTATTATTTGCAAAATATACAGCAATCTTGCTGAAATATTTTGGCGGACCTCAAACTGGTGTATACTACACCAGGTTGAGGTCTTCATACTCCATTGACATATCCTTGTTGATCGTAATTAAAGAAACGTATATTAATTATTGCTCTATATGAAATATTCATAAAATATTTATAATGCAGTCAAAATTATTTCAATACTTATACTATGTACTTACTAATTACTGATAAGAGCTAGACTCTAGTGTTATTCATTTCACCATGTAAAATAAACCATGCACACTTATTTTAAAGCTTATAGGTACACAAAATTGTTCTGATAAAATTTATTTGAAGACATAGATTACATAATGAAGATAAACTAGCATAACATCAAATCCATTGCTAATTAAAAAATACATAAGTAAATCCGGTATAAGTCATGGTATGTTATATTGCATATTGCAATTCTATTTGAATATTGCTGCCCATTGCTGCCCATTACAACTTACAATTACATACATTGAAGCATCCAACTATTTAATGAACAGATAAATAATACTTAGTATAAGATTTAACTTAACCATTTGTTCCATTACATCTATAAATGGGCTTTGTTGTAAAATTATAAAATCCTATTTAAGATTATCATTTTAGGCATAATATTATAGCCTTATGTTAAGGAATCTTATATTCATTTGAACAATTTCATAATCTCTAGGCATGTACACGAAGCATACAC
>CAJQZM010023715.1:0-49922 GCA_907164665.1 Colias nastes | reverse complement strand
GCTGATGATCTTTCTACACTTTGTCCGATTTGATATAGTGTTAATTAATCTACGGTACAATCTGCACCGTATTCAGTGTACTTGGCCGTCCATCTTTTTCCTGAACCACGTAAGTAAATTAGTCAAGTCAAGAAATACAATAAGTCTGTAATTAATAATTAATGAAACAATGTAAACAAACGTTGGTATTTCTAATAAATAAATAAATAAATAAATAAGTCATTAAACTTTCTAAACTTCTGCGTGCTCTGAAAGTTTGTAAGTCTTCAGCAATTCTACAGGCGCAAGCCTTTATACTCTAGTACTTTAACCCTAAATCTATGCTAGATGTAAAACGATCAATATCGAATAGAGCTCCAACCACACTGAGAATATGCGGCCAATCTCACGTTCTATTGACCTTAACAGCGGTACGTTTAACGCCCTCTTGGGAACTTAGTGATCTGTGAATTGTGATGCTATCCTACTTTAGTATTCAATTTATTATGAGATTTTATATTAATTGCTTAGCGTAGGCTTGCATATTTCGAAAGTTCTGGTATAAGAGCTGCATGACTAGAGATAGTTTGGTACAAAATTGTCTAAAAAATTTCTCAGAACAGCCAATTTTTTCACAAAAATCCACGCAATATCTCTCATTATCAAGCCGTGCATAACTCGCCTCTATATATTATGTCGGAAATTATTAAAGCATTCCGAGATGAAATTCGCTATTCCGGGGCTATTCGCTGGGAAACGGAGCTGGAATTTCCCTCAGGAGTTACAATATTGAACGGCAACATAAGCTTTATTAACTCAGATATCAAATATGTGTAGGTATTACGTATCTATTATATACCCACCTTTATCATCGAAATGTGAAAAATCGGTTTAAAAAACCTTAACATCATGAGTTTTATGTAGTTTATTTAGTCCTTTGAACAGAAGGACCCTATAGAATAAATCTGATGTTACCCAAGACAAAACAGTCATCTAAAGAAAGTTTGTTCTATCTCCAGGAGATACCAACTTCTATAACGTAACACACGTTCTCCTACATATCATGGATCTTACTTATCATTTTCAACTCTTCAATAAGATATTATAAGCACTCATGAAGACAGATCATTTAAAATGCCCCCAATAAGCTATCCATAAGTCAGTCTCGATTCGTGCTGCTTACCACGGCGGTGATTTTCGACGGCCAATTACACTCAAATCCTTTGGAAATGTTATTGCATCGTTATTTGATTTTATGCTCCCCTAGACTGTAGCAAACGTTTTATTACTATGCTGTTATTTGTATTGATTTGTGTATCTTTCATATGCACAACGATAAGTTACGACGGCATTCAATATATTCAAATCAAATAATACATAGATTTATCTAGGTATTCAGCTAAACATAGTGTAGGTACAATGTTCTTAAGGTGAAAGTTTGTCTAGGAGGGATCATAATATGAAGTCTATAGAAGGTAAATAAATGCCTTCTGTTATCTATTTTATTTTATACGGGAATCATACAGTCTCACACAAAAGGATAAGCAATAAAAATGACTTGACTGAAACACTTTGAATTTTTTATATAAACACAAAAGTTCATATGGTACCACGCCAAAACTGTACTAAAAGTGAACTTATTTCATTAACTGGATTACAACGCATAGCGCATTAATTTTGTAGCGTAAGCGTATGTGATGAATCTCTGAGTACCTACGTGCTGCGATGAATTTTTAACGATAGGAATTTTTATTACATTACATTCTAAATATATTGCTCAAGTAGCATTCTTTGCATAATAAACAATTATTGTTTTGTGCCTATATGTAAATAAATATGTATTAAAACAGAAACACATTTTTTATATTGTGTAATATTGAGATTTAGGAGTTAGATTATAATAACATGTTCTGGTTTTTTTAATATCTAATTCAAATCGTAAATTACAAATTTATTATAGCTCTCATTGTGTAATAATTCTTGCATAAAATGTACTTTATGCGTAGTTTTAATTACTACGCTATGCCCAAAAATAACTTATTTCTAAACGTGTAAAATGCAAACGTGAATAAAGAGGTATGTATTCTCATCCAACCTTCACACTCTTACAAAATATGCTATTCGATGTGTAAGAGGGACGACCTCCACCAAATATATTTTATCTTCAATTATGATTATTTTTTGGATTAGTAATGGTTATTGGTTACGTTACTGAACGTCAATATTCACGAGAATATACATAAAATGCCTTTCTACACTAAAAAAAAAATACCCAGTTTAAACCAAACATTCATTTTGGTGGTGACCACTTAACATCAGGTGGCCCACCTGCCCCGTTGCTTGCTCTGTCATAAAAAAAAAAAAAATTCATTTTCAACTTCAAACTTTCATTCGAATGTAGCAACATACTCGCGACTTGTGAAATTTCCAAAGCATTACAACGCATTCTCTATACCTATTCCTATAAGGAAAACTGTATCGTAACAACTGGTATTGGTCATGTTGCGCGCCATTTCATCTGTAATGCCGACACAACCACGTGCAACAGTACTCTAATAGCGTATTTACACATTTGCCTCGTCACTCGACGAACATTTGCATTGTATTACCGCGAGCCTCAGTTCACGTGCATTTGTAAGCAGGTAGTACTTACGTTAGTAAATAAATACCTACTACGTTAATAAGTACCTAGTACTAGTAAGTTCGCGTTCGCCATTCGTGCCCATTGAGCATCCGAAAAACAGCTCTTAATGCGAATCACAAGGCGAATAGCGAGTGCACGTTTTACAAATGCGTGTTCGTTATCCGCCTCGCTATTCGCGCGAGTGTGTAAACGCGGCATAACGCTAGATTTGTTCCTTGAAACCTGGTTACGCTAAAACTAGGTTACCTATCACCTCAGTCTCGCGTACAAGTACACACTTGAGTGAGTGGCTGCATGTAAAGCGGGTGCACACTGTTATACATATAAGTGACTATGTAAGTATGTAACGTGTTAGGTAAATTTGAGACGTGGATAAAATGTGAAGAGAAGAGAATTATATACTTAGGTATATTACCTACTGAAAATATAGGAAAACGATAAAGCTAAAATTTGAGTTCAGAGTTTGTGTATTAAGTAGGGATCAATTTGCAATGAGACATAAAATGTGCGTTTTACTCCTATTGATTTAAGATAAATTATTTAACCACAAACACCCAATAAACTTGCTTTAAACGGCAATAACATTAAATTTTATATACAAATAATTCGAAACAGTAATTGCAAACGCATAAATCAATAAATAAAATAACCGAAGCATTTCGACCTTAGTATAATGGCAAAGGTAATTTTATGAACAGAAATACCGATTCGTATAAAAATATTTTAAGAGCATAAGAAGTGGGAGTCGAGCATGCTTCGGCACGAACTGGGCCACGCTCGCACCGGGGAAGGTACCACACCCTCACAGAATATCGGCGCCATAGTGACAGTTTACTGTCGCGTTCCGTACGGTGAGTGAGGGGTCCGGAGGCCCACATCCCTTCCCATCCCCTACCCATCCTCTCCTTCCCTATCCTTAATCCCTCCCATCCTCGCCCCTTTCTCCCTAATTCCTTCCAAATCCCTTAATCCTGGTAGGCAACAACCATAACCTCTGTTATGGTCTATGGGCGACGCAACCTGCTTACCACCAGGCAGTGCGTCCGCTCGTTTGCCTCCCCATAACATAAAAAAAAAAAAAAAAAAAAAAAAAGAGCAATGAATTCGAATTAGCATAATTTCCAATGAATGAATTTAAAAGGATTAATAACGGAATATTGTTTTTTGTACTTAAAAAATATATATGAGAGGACAAGTTCAAGATGTTTTATATCCTTGACCATTAAAATTTTTAGAAATTTGAATATTCTACTAAAAATAAATTGAAGTTTATTTAATTTCCATAAAATTAAAATAATTCAATAATAAAACATCTAAATCGAAAAGTTTTAAAAACCCATCAACTAGTAGGTACGTAATTAGCGTGATAATTTATTTTGCAAACAACTTTAAACATAATATTTATCCTTCCATTAAAGGTACATAATATACTTCACATATGAATAATTTTGTATTTATTATTTCAAGTAGGACGAGAAAACTGCCTGCAGTAATAATAACTAGGAACAAACTAACTTTTTATTTTACTAAAAATATCCGCTACTACTAACGATGACAATTTATACATACATATTATGCTTAAAGCACTTATGCACTTAAACTACTCAAAAAGCTAAGATTATTTCGACTAAGTACACATAATATATTATGTAAGGAACCTTGTTCAATAAATGATTTTTATTTATTTATATTTTTTTATTATATACATTACATACTTTTACAGCAGTGCAAGCAAAGGAGCAGGTGTGCTACCTGATGTTAAGTGATTACCACTGCCCATAAACTGGCATAAACACTAGCAACACTGGCTGTATAGAAAGTGCTTTGCTGATTTTTTATGAAAATAGGCTACATCTATAGTTTACAAGGCTATAAACAAATAGATACAAATATTAATTTCTTTAAATAACTATAGTACCTAGTAGACTCGGTAGTTTAAAAAGGCTATAAAACTTCCATTACATAGCCTCTTCAATAAACTCGTAAACGTCTTAACAGCTAGATACGAAACCTTCAAACGGATTGTCACCACATATGACCATAAGCAATTAAGAGGAGGCTCCCTTTCTCATTTCTGGCACTGAGAGACCGGTTACGGTACTAGACGCTAATACAGCCGTAATAAAGTTGAATATCGCGTGCGCTCTTTGATCGCGTTCGAGCTCGAAAAGTAAGTCTCAATTCTTATTTCGTTTATAACTAAAGTAATAATTGATCTAGAGAAAAAATGTCTTGGGATTCAATAGTAAACTCTATTTTCTTACTGTTAACATTTATTTTAGACATAAAGTCCAAGTAAATCTTTAAAAAAATGTAATAATCCTTAAAAAAGGCATCATTTTTGAATAAAAAATGAATCGAGCGAAAATGTTACAATTATGTTTCTGTCTTGTACATCGAAAGAAAAAGACCCAATTAATCATATACTAAATTTCCATTTTGATTGTATGTGTGACTGTTTCAGAATATTGATGCAAATTCACATAAAATTTAGGGAGCTTGCCCTTAATGAGTGTAGTGCACTTGCAAAGTCGAGTGGTCACGGCCACCAGTCACTTGGTGACATGTCGCTATACAATCGATAGGGTGATTTGTGTATTTGTAACTTTAGAACAAGAACAATGGAAATCGAGAATTAATTTTAAACTAGTACTACCATCGAGATAGTATGTACTACGTACTAGAGAGGCGATCGCTACTACACTCTCTTTAACACGAGCTAGAGGCAAGAATCACAAGTCTCTTTAGTCTGTGCCGGACTGTGCCCCCCGCTTGCCGCGTCAACACGTGTTATTGCTCTGTTCAAAATGCCTTCGTGTGTGCTAAGATATTGTTTTAACAGTTCCCATAATACAAACAAAGCCCGAGGAGTGACTTTTCACCAGTAAGTTTCCTTATTATGAGTAAGTAATGCATTTTACTAATATTGTTATCATTTTGCGAAAAATCACCACGCGTTCTGCGTTTCGCGCCATTTTTCATAGACTAACAGCACAGACGTGACACTATCGATGAGTCTGTTAAAAAAATGTAACTGGATTTTTTAACTATGTATATATACAATATATACTAGGAAAGATTACCGTGTTGTAGTACCTAAATATTTATACTTTTACCCGACTACGCAAAGTAAAACGGTAGGTTATATTAAGTAATATTTATTTATTTACCTATTTTTATTTATTAAAAAAATGTTCATCAACAGTTGTTCCAATAGGATTTATAAATTATTATGCACAACAATTACAAATAAACACAACATTCACAGAAACTAATACAGTAAAAGTTCCTTAAGAGGAGGCTCCCTTTCTCATTTCTGGCACTGAGAGACCGGTTACGGTACTAGACGCTAATACAGCCGTAATAAAGTTGAATATCGCGTGCGCTCTTTGATCGCGTTCGAGCTCGAAAAGTAAGTCTCAATTCTTATTTCGTTTATAACTAAAGTAATAATTGATCTAGAGAAAAAATATCTTGGTCTTCAATAGTAAACTCTATTTTCTTACTGTTAACATTTATTTTAGACATAAAGTCCAAGTAAATCTTAAAAAAAATGTAATAATCCTTAAAAAAGGCATCATTTTTGAATAAAAATTGAATCGAGCGAAAATGTTACAATTATGTTTCTGTCTTGTACATCGAAAGAAAAAGACCCAATAAATCATATACTAAATTTCCATTTTGATTGTATGTGTGACTGTTTCAGAATATTGATGCAAATTCACATAAAATTTAGGGAGCTTGCCCTTAATCGCGCTTCCTTTAGTCACGATTTCACTATTCGCGGATTAAAAAAATGCGACCCAATTTCTATATTCGCGACTAAACATTTTTTTTATTCGCGGATTTAATAAGTACATACATAATAATAAAATTATTCCAATAGGTATCTTACCCAATATCTTTGTCAAATGGACTAATAAGAAAGTAAAATAGATCTTATTACAAGTTTGCCTAAAGTACATAATATTATGTTCTTAAATTTTTTTTTTTTTTTTTAAACCATTTATTGATAGAAAAATAAACATACATTGGGCATACAGAATAAACACCACATAAATCGACACGATTTGATCGTGGTGCACATGCATTCTAGACGTCAAACAAATACTAGATAGATTAATATAAGTTTTGTTACATTACATATGAAATTACATTGAAAAATACATTAAGATGGCAAGTAAATTACACAACAGAAAAAAATATGATGTACAATAGGGTACTTGTGGAAAAAAATTTTTGCGATCACCTACTGTGCTGGCCGAGTCTTTATAAACGTGATATATAGTATGATTTTAATTGACGGTTAACATTTTTACAGTTTATTTTATTTTTAATGTTATTATCTAATTTATTGATTAAACGTGGAATTATGTATGAGCATCTTCTTTCGCCATAGCGGTTATTGGCTCTGATAGTACATAATTTATTTTGTGTTACTTTTCGTGTGCCAAGGTTGTGAGATGTAACTTTTTCAGTAAATGTTTTATTAAAAAGTTGTTCTTTTAAGAGATGTACTTCTACTTTTTCGAAAATAGGTAACACATTGCAGTGCTTAAAAAGTTTGCTTATATCGTTTTCGTATTTCTTTTTTATTCCAGTTGGGACTATTTGTTTTAAGATGCGAATTTGAAGGTTGAGTATATTTTGTAAATAAGTTTTATACGTTCTGCCATAGCTACTAAGGCCGTAGGATATAATCGAATCGACTAAAGTGTTGTATAGTAATAATTTTACCTTGTATGTTAGTCTGTTCCCTATTGCATATATTTTAGCTGCGAATGCGCGGAGTTTGTCACATACAGCTTCAATTTGTTTGCCCCAGTTGAAATTATGGTCTATAATTAGTCCCAAATATTTGTAATGATTCACAAGTTCGATCTGACTACAGTTAGAGCACGATAATGAGCATTGGTTATGCAAGCATGAGTGACAATGGCAGATAAGCTGCGGCAAGGCAACTTGTTTCATATATGGAGACTTGATGTACAATAATTTAGTTTTACTTGCATTGATGACTAATCCCGCATTATGACACCACTTAGATATATTGTTAAAGTCGTATTGCAGAAGTTTAAGGGCTAAATTCGCATTCTCATGGTTTATAAGGATACAGGTATCATCAGCGTACTGAAACATTTTACAATGACTGAGGTGGTCACTCATATTGTTGACATACGTTAAAAAGTGCAACGGCCCCATCACCGAACCCTGAGCTGTACCCACTTCAACGCTGCTCATTTCGCTGAAACTGTTTTCTATTCTGACGCAAGATTTCCGTCCATGCAAATAGTCTTTACACCACTCAAGGAGATTGCCCCTTATTCCGCAATAGTCGAGTTGGTCAACGAGTTTGCGATGGTCTAGCGTATCAAAAGCACGCGAGAAGTCTATGAAAAGGGCGAGTACATGCTTTTTATCATTAAGGTAAGTATTAACCTCGTCAGTAAAGTTTGATAGAAGTGCCGTAGTGCTTTTGCCGGATTGAAAACCATACTGATGCGGAGAAAGAATATCATTTTTCCTTAGAAAAGAGTGAATTTGGTTGCTTATTACTTTTTCTGCAATTTTATTAATGCAGGAAAGTAAGGTAATTGGACGATAGTTCTGACAATTATTTTTTTCACCTTTTTTGAAAACCGGTCTTATGCAGCCAGTCTTCAGTGCATCCGGATATCTACCAGTCCGAACTGAGGTATTTATGAGATTTACTATTACGGCAGATATTTTATCACTTATAGACTTAATATCGATTGCCCTTATTTTATCCATGCCTGGAGCCTTGTTATTATGTAAGTTTTTAATGATATGTTGTACTTGTTTGTGAGTGGTTGGCTGAAATCGCATACTAACATCCACCGGCCTACTGTTTCTCTTAAGAACTAAGTCAATTTTGCAATTTGGCATTATGTTTTTAATTGAATTTTTAAATTCCATTGCGAATTTTTCCGCGATTTCTTTACAGTTTAGTGGAGTGAAAGCACGTACAATTTGTGTGTCGATTGTTCGGGTTTTGTTTCCACAGATACTATTTATAACTTGCCACAACTTTCTAGGATCGCCATCATTTTCCTTTATTTTGTTACTATAGAATTGATTTCGGGCAGTTTCAAGAGCTTTATTAGTCTTGTTACGAGTTTGATTATACAGTAGTCTCAGCTGTGCGTTAGTTTCATCCTGTCTCCATTCCTTAAAAAGCTTGTCTCTTTTTTCACATAATTTTATTAAATTAGTATTTATCCATGGTTCTCGTTGAATGAATTTTCGTGGTATTATTTTATTTAATGTAGATTTTTTATACGCTTTATCAAATTGTTGTGTTATATATTCAAATATGTTATTAGAATTATTCATTGTGTTTGTTGGTGAGAAGTCAATAGCATTTAATTCATTATTTAATATATTATAATCTAACACTTGTTTAATTTTATTTGGTGGAGCACGCTGTATATGACATGCTGTTTGTGTTGTGTCGATGCATGCAAGTACGACAACGCGGTGATCGGCAAGCACAGTATCAATAGCGGCTGTGTACGGGTCAGATGTGTATGTTCGTATAAAGATGTGGTCGATGCAGGATTTAGTTATTAGTTTTTGTCTCATTTCAATACGCGTATAATCTGATATTCCGCACATCAACCCATACCCAGCTAGCAAATTTACATAGCGGCTTTTTTGCATTGTTGTGGTTTTTAAATCTATATTCATGTCACCTAGTAAAAAAAGTGAATTAAAAGTACTTGTACTGCTTACATCGGCTAGCAGATTGTTCAATTCTGTGATAAATAACGTTTTACAATTAGACGGCGGTCTATACAGTGCACACAAAGAAAAACACTGCTGATTGTTTTTTAATTTACCACAAATATTTTCAAAAGAACTATATTTACTGTTGAAACGTGTGAATTTTAAATGCTTTTTTATATATAAAATTATTCCACCACCCCTTTTATTTTTTCTAAGTTGTGTGTGCATTGTATATTCCGGTATGCTATATAAATGACAAATATCTTCAGAAATGTTAGCTTCCGTAACCACAACGATGTCGAGGGCATGTTTTGTACATGAGATGATTTGCAGCAGCTTAGGAAAGTTCTTAAGCATTGAACGAATGTTTACATGTATGCAAAATAATTGTAAATTGCCAGACGGTAAGTTTTTGAGGTAATAATTTAAATCTGTACAGTTTAATAATTCAGTGACCTCTTTAATATTACGTGATTTATCAGTGTGAGAAAAGGACATTTTTGTATACATCATTTTAGACACTACATAATAAAACCGTTAGGTATTAGTTTATTTATCATTCAGCAGACTATCAATATCATTTACACATCGAATAACGGACACTTTACAATTATCAGACTTACGTGCGAGGATACGTCCTTCTTTGCACCAGATATATTTGTAGGATTCCCGTAGACGTTGCTTAGCGTTATATAATAAAGTTTTGGTCTGGGAGGTTAAAGCTTCTCGAAAGTAGATAGGGTTGTCGGGATTATCGGTTGAACCACGGATATTCAGGTCACTCACTTTTAATTTAGAATCTCTTCCTGCCGAAATCCAGTTATCACGATCACTTTGAGATTTTAATTCTACTAGAATGACACTCGGCCGCTGTTGACGGCCGGGAAGCCTACGGATTGTTCTGATGCATTCCTTATTTGCTTTAATTTTTTCTCCTAGATTTTCTATAAGACTTTTATCAGTATATTCACGACAGACGGGTACTCCAGATACTTCCAACGAGTTGCATAGTTTGTTTTGATCTATCTCATTTAGGCGTTGTTCCAAGGCTTTGACTCGCAGTTCAAGTCCTTTATTTTGATTCGTAAGATACTCGTTCTTCTTTTCCAAGGCTTTGATTTTATTCGCATTTTCGGTTAGCTTTTCTACGGTGTCCGATAGTTCGTCGGATATGAATGTAAGCGTATGTTGAAGCGGCTCAATTTCTTTCTTGAGGAGTTTCTCCATTTGAGCACTCATATCGTGAATTAGCTTTTTCATATCGATCGCCACGTTTCCAGGGCTACTTTGAATGTCTGAGGTGGCTAGAGCGTGTGGATTGTCATCTTCTTCACAGGGAACAAAGAATGAAGATCGTCGCGGCGTATGATTCTGGCATTCATCACAACTCCATTCCAGCCCCGCTGTTGCACGAAGAGCTTGTATTTGTTTATTTGTCAGGTTGGCACATTCTGTTTGAGCGTGAACTGTTTTTTCACATCTGCTACACTCTAAGCCAGGGGACTTTCGTGTTATACTTTTGTTACACTTGAAACATTTTTTGAAAACCATCTTAATGAGGGTATTTTAATATAACCAGTCGCACTTGTGTTCGAATCAACGGTTTGACGTAGAATGAAAATGATATCGCCGAGGCCTTTGACACAAGCCGCCTTTGTCGCAAGCCGCCTCTGCGGCGATTGATGTTTTTGAGAATGTAAATAAACAGAATGGAAGCAACCTTATAACTCAATAAATAAAGTATATTACACGCTTTATATTAGCTTCACCTGTATGTTTGTAACCGACTTCTTTGGGCGCGATTTCGACCCACTTTAAACGGCCAGATTTCGTTCAAACTTTGTAGATTTATTGAGGACCGATGACAATACACTAATTTGATAAAATAAATAATAGTTAAAAAAAAAAATAAAAAACACGCTTTTTATAGAAAACCGACCTAAAAGCGTGTTTTTTAGTTTTTTTAAACTATTATTATTATTTTTAAATGTAGTTCCGTTTATAGTAAAAGCCGCTTTGCGTATTTATTGTTTCGTCTTTCACATTCGTTACAAAAATTGTGATCGAGTAAGGGGGCGTCCATAAATTACGTGAGGTGTTTTTTTTAATTTTCTGCCGCTCCCTCCCCCCCTGGTGAGATGTCGTGAGATTTTATTCAACCCCCTCCCCCATCCTCGAATCTCACGTGAGATTTTTCAAAATGTGAGTTTCTTATACGTAAACGCCATCAACATTGAATCATCGTATCCATTTAATTAGGGCTATTATAAACCAATACTCCAAAATTCGATTACATCATGAAGCAAAAACTGATAAAACTATTGATTACTACACAAAACGACAAAAGCTTACTAAATTGATATTATTTAAAGGAAATTAAAATACATAGTTTAATATAAAATCCTCTTTTTATTAATTCCCTAGTATCAGTACCACCAGATAGTACCGAGTAAACAGATTGCACAATGTGTCGCATCTGCACGCATTGCTTAATCTTTGAACTTGAAGCCACGCCTCGCTCGTTCCACACGTACCCCACCACATCGGCCGCGCGCAATGTTTTTGTTTGGAATAACCTCTCTAGTGTACATATATCTCGATGAGTACTACATACAAAGAATATACCGACCATTGAATATTTATAAACATTTAGAGTTTTGTACATTAAGAGTCCACCGAGCGCGAGATGATCGCATTCTTACACGCACAGAATCGCTAATAAAGCGAAACCGCTTTACAATCATGTATGTACGTGAATATTTTATTAATGCTGACGACGAGCAACAATAATAATAAACATATAAACATCGTTAATTGACAACATTTCAAAATTTTAAGCTACTTATTTTTTTATTTTAATGAAAACTAGATCAAAAATTAGGATACACGTATTTTTTGCTTTTTCTAAATATGGAAGTTTTCATTCATCTTTTTGAGTTTTAAAATCATCTCATTCTAAAATGTCGTAAGCGCCAAATGACGTCATACATACGGAGGAATACATTTTTTCCTTTGCCACATACCTAGTTTAAATTAAAAAAAAATCTTGACAGTTGACATTTTGGCACATTTGTCACTTTGATTCGTCAAGCTTTGTAAATATTGTTATTTGTTATTTGCTGATCCAAATTTTAAACAAAAGAAACTTATTCACAAGTACTGATGATGATGACTTTATGCAGGATTTGTTAAGGGGTGCTGAAAATTTCTTGGAAACAAATATACTATCCCAAAAACGTTGGAAAGTGTTAAATAAATACAACTTTTAGTAAGTAAACAAAGTCTTTTATTTCAAGAAAATTATGAACACTGTAGGCACTATTTGTATAATATAAATGAATTGGTCCAACTCCAATCAAACAAACATCACGCTAATGAGATTAAATTAGAAAACCAAAACACAATAACACGATTTAAAAGTTTGTTTACATGAATAATTCACAAAAATGACATTAATATGAAATTTGACACATGCCATACCGTGTAAATGTCAGTGATAGTTTTTTTTTAACTTTTTTTAAATTAGGCTAAGGCGCATTTTTATTCCTCCGTATGTATGACGTCATCATCGCATTTATCGTTTTTATTTAATTTCTCTTAAAATATGCGATTAAAAAATGAAATAATTTTTTTCTGTAATCGCAAGAGCAAAATAAAGAAACGGTTTTTTTCTTTCATGGCCTTATAAAAAATGAAATGTTGTCAATTATTACCTAGTTTATTTATGAACATCAATACTTTTATAAATTAAACTTGATGGAATTACACTCACATCACATGAGACATCTATCTGCCAACACGTGCTTGGCCAGCGTGGTGGATTAACTCTCATAGGAGGCCCGTGTCCCAGCAGTGGGATATATGGACTGATGACGATGAAACTTGATGGAGATGATGTGGAAGTTTGTATGAAGAATACCTTCTGACCGATCATTATTAATTCAATTGATATTATCTCAACCTTTAGTCGTAAAGAGTCAACAATCAAAAAAGCATAAGTAAAAAGTTAAGCCAAACATTAAACATAATTTTTCATTATTAAATTGTTGAACAAAAACAGAGCTTTATGAAGAATCTCATAAAATAATTTAGCAACCCTTGGAAATTTTACCTTGTAAAATTTAGATTTGAGAAACATCGTCATTTTAATTGAAGCCTCCTTGGAAATTGGGCATAAATATTAAGGCTGTTTTAATAAACGTCGATAATAGGATACGAAAGAATTAAGTAGGTACCTAATAGAAAAAAGTATTTTTAAAATATAATCATTAAATAACTATAAACAGCTTGACGCAATAATAGTAATTAGTTGTTGGAATATTGTGACTGGAGAAAAGGTGGGTTTGATCCCTAATGAAGTATGAAAATTGTATTTTTCTTGGTAAAAGGTTTATCTTATTTGAATGCTCTGACAAAAGAGGAAAAATCTGAATCAGTTGTCTTTATTCCATAACATGCCATTTGTTTAGCTTGGCATTACATACCGGAAACATTATCCTACGTGTTAATTCAACACGTATGTATAAAATATATTGTTTAGTATATTATACGGACGTAAGCGAAGATCAAACCATAGAGAAATGGAATCTTCAGTTGATGATGATTGATGAGAAACCAATATAGACACAAAAAAGTTTTGTAGGTACTATTTTTGGTCATATTAAGAGGTCAATTATAAAACATCTATCACTAAGTTCATTCTGCTTAAATCAAGCATCATAATAATCTTAAAATTGTTGTCCAATTTGTGACTGTGATGTAAAACCTCAACTTCACTGTTATCACATTCAGTTTAAAACAATCCCTGCTCAACATTAGACTGCAATCCACAAACGAAATCAACACCATACTATAAACAAAACCCAACAAAAGCGAACAATAAAAACAGACATCCTCTAACCCACGACAACAATTGTTCTAACAAACTAACAGACAAGTCATAGTTCCTCTTCCGCATAATAACAAATGACTGAGATGACGAGGTTACATTTATTGGAAGCATCTGTAATGCTTTACAGCTGCTATGTTTGACATTAATCGACGGATAGTTTGAATTTTCCCGTACCTTCTAATAAACATGAATTATTAGAATTAGTAGGTGTTCTGCAGTTGAATATTGAGTTACTTGCTTCTAGAAGCTGTTATTTTGTAACACTAAAATGTCGCTTTGGCCATTTTATGATTACATTAACAAAACAACTCTATGACACTGCAACGTATCCTTTATTATTTGAGGAATTAGAATATCATTGATTTGAGGTCTTTAAACGCAATTTAGCAAAATAGCACTATATAAAGTGGACAAATATTAGAAGTTGGGATTATCATCCAAATAACATCACAAAAACTTGTAATACGTTATCGAAATCGACATTATTTACTTCGTTTTTATTTAAATAACGTGAGGAATTAGCCTTCAAGTTAATCTGCACATATTTATCATAACATAATTTTGTCGACTACCATAATTATTTTATTACTGGAATATGTTTTTATATAAACAACTACAGGTATTTATTTAATAAATGTAAATATTTTCGTATTACCAATAACTCATTTAAAGCTTAAATACAATTGCTTATTAAAAAAGGATTTTTTTATTGAATTTATATTCTGCAGACTGCAGTACATCAAGAAAACATCTCTGTTTTATATAACTAGGTAAGTACATGGTAAAGGCAAAAGACTAAATATAGAAGACAGGAGGAAGCTTGGTTAAATTATTACTACTATTTTTAGAAATCGAAATGGATATAAATATGCGCTTGACATAATACCCCTGTGCAATGCCCATCCGATGCAGTCAGCTGATAACAAGGGACAGGCGCTTGCCAAGCCTATAAACAAAATGAGGGTAGTTGGGACGTCATTGCCTAAACAACACACGATCACCGACGCACAATCAACAAAACAAATGCGCTCGATTCAAAGTTAGATGTAAGGCAACATTTTTAGTATTCGGCGGCTCAAGTTTTGCCAAGTTACGAGTAGTGACCATTATAAATAGTGAAATAGCTTGCATATCAACTGCGTGATGAAATGACTGGAGCGTGTCGACTGCCACGTGCTATATTTCTATGGCTGAGTCAGGGCTCAAGAGACCGGTGGTCATTGCACCGAATGATTTGTTAAAGGAAAAAAGGTGTGTAGACTTGATCGTTGAATGAATAGAAAACCCGTACACGAACAAAGATAATGTGAATTGTGTTGAAATTGATTTATCACCCGAACTCTTTAATGAACTTCTTGCACGAACGCTAAAATACAATAAAATAAAAAAATTCAATTGTTTATAAAAGTATAACAATAGCATGAATGTGGCAAAAACTCATTTCCTCGAATAATCGCAATGAAATGCAATAATGTATTATGATATTTAATTACTTGACGATTTATTTTTTTAGTTACTTCATGGCTGAACCTTCCCAAAATCCCATGCGACAGTGTACCCTTTAAGTGCATTTCACACCAACCCTCATTCACATTCGTCCAAACAGATGATAGAGCACACATCTTAAAACCATCAACAAATACGATCCGAAGTGTGAACCAACTCATACTCAATGATACCTACATGAATGACAATATTTACACCACTAATGACAATATTAAAGCCGGCTATTCACGTACCTGCCGCAGGGGCAATATTGGAACAATCCCGGTTGGTCGGCGGTCGGAGCAATTTCAGCTGTTCTCAAAATTGCCCCTGCTTGCCTATACACATCACAATTAAGGAGCCAATTTAGGGTCCAATTCCAATATTGCCCCTGCGGCAGGCAGGTGAGTAGCCGGTTTAACAATGCTAAAATTCGTCAGTACAATCTGGCCAAGGTCGCGGGAAGGCTGCGCGTCAACATCCGACGGAGAGCATCACAAACAAGACGCGAATAAACAATGGCTATGCAATTCAACAGCCCAGTTATCTTGAGAGTTGAGACCGCTCCAATGTAAACGGAAATTGTGCTCTAAATATTTTCAATCTGCAAACCCATGCGTTTTGTGTTAAACATTGTATCGGTGAAGTCGGAATGCTTCGATTGTTTTGATGACAGTCTATTTTCGTGACAGAGATATTTAACTTCATAAAGCTAAACTCATTTTATTTGCTATTATTAGACTCCATTTTAATTATATATAAATAAATATTAGAATTTATTTAGTAACTGCTGGTTTTTTTTTATTTTGGTTTTGGGTTTGCTGGGTTTTGTTTTTTGTAACAAAAGTCTGTAAATATTTAATGTTCACAAAACTCCTTCAACAAAATTAAAGTATTTGCTTTTCAGTTACAAGTCAAGACGTCTCCGGTAAACATACTTTTTCATTTACAAATAGAGAATATCTATGAACGAAAGAATTTAATAAAACCGTTTCAAAATTTTCCTTCCAATTTCGCCATCCTCGCGACATAACTCATCAACAAGGAAAAATACATCAAGCTAATATATTTGTTTACCGGAAAACCGAGAGCACGTAGCCGAGGAAATCATAACTTCGGTATAAGAATAATTTGCATGAAAGCATGTCGATTGGGTCTGTAATAACAAGCAATTTTCTCGACATGCTAAATTTAGACGTATTTGAAGCCATTCCATGGAAAGGATCTGAGGTTGCGTATAATTTCTGGGAAATGTTTCGTATCTACTTGTATAGGCTTTCGTTCAATTTATGAGTTCCAGGATTCAGGTGGGTTTCAGTTGGTATTCTAGGAAGTAAGGATCGATCGTTAAAACCTTCCTATTCTCAGGAAATCATTACTTGTCTGCTGAATACAAGGTCGCGTTAGAGAATATATTCTATGATACAAGCCTCACATTTTTCCTATATTTTTATAATAAGTTTTTTATATTTTTTGTCCTCATGTCAATATCTATAGCTTTTTAGGGTTCCGTACCGAAACGGTAAAACGGGACCCTATTAGTGAGACTTTGCTGTCTGTCTGTCTCCAGGCTGTATCTCATAAACTGTGATAGCTAGAAAGTTGAAATTTTTACAAATAATGTATTTCCATTGCCGCTATAACAACAAATACTAAAAAATAAAAATTATATATATGTATTAAGGGGGATCCCCATAGTACGGAACCCTTCGTGCGCGAGTCCGACTCGTACTTGGCCGGTTTTTATTATATCTGTGTTATCTGATACATATTATCAATCTTAATCACCTAATAGTCTCCAAGCTCTCAAAACAAGCTATACACGCAGAATATATTATACTTACAGCCACTTTTATTAAAGGCAGTCTTCTTAATTTTCTTAACGCTTACCTGCAAACGAAAAGTTTAATTTTACATTTCAATATAGAATAATTAACATATGTTTAATTAATGATTATTTGTTTACAGACATTGTGCATAGCCATTAGCTTTTATGGTTTACTTTACAAACGACAATGACATAATCTTCATTTATGAGTTATGACTTATGACTAACAAATAAATTATCGATCTTTTTCTTCTTATCGACATTAAATAAGTTCAAGAATCATATTCTACCAAGAGATACCATTAACGTTTTAAAATAATTGTAATTCTGGAATCCAAGAAATTGAATACAGATCAACTCATCTCATTCATATATATATTTTTTTTTTTTTTTTTTATGCTATAGGATAGCAAACGAGCAGACGCGTCGCCTGGTGTTAAGCGATACACGCCGCCCATAAGCATCCACTCCACTGGGAAGTGGATGTGTTGCTGTCCTCAAAGGGATTTGGAAGGAGTTAGGTAGAAGGGGCGAGGATGGGAGGGAATGAGGATAGGGAAGGAGAGGATGGGTAGGGGATGGGAAGGGATGTGGGCCTCCGGACCCCTCACTCACCGTACGGAACGCGACAGTAAACTGTCACTATGGCGCCGATATTCTGTGAGGGTGTGGTACCTTCCCCGGTGCGAGCGTGGCCCAATTCGTGCCGAAGCATGCTCGACTCCCACTTGTACTCATATAAACGAGGCTTCTTTTAATTTGATAATCCATTATCGAATTTTAAGTTATTTAAAGTAAAATTAATAAGCTGGTACTACAGACTTCAGAAATTACGCATCACAAAATTCCTCAATAAACGCATACTATACAATTGACAACATTTCAAAATTTTAAGCTACTTATTTTTTTATTTTAATGAAAACTAGATCAAAAATTATGATACACGTATTTTTTGCTTTTTCTAAATATCGAAGTTTTCATTCATCTTTTTGAGTTTTAAAATCATCTCATTCTAAAATGTCGTAAGCGCCAAATGACGTCATACATACGGAGGAATACATTTTTTCCTTTGCCACATACCTAGTTTAAATTAAAAAAAAAAAAATCTTGACAGTTGACATTTTGGCACATTTGTCACTTTGATTGGTCAAGTTTTGTAAATATTGTTATTTGTTGATCCAAATTTTAAACAAAAGAAACTTATTCACAAGTACTGATGATGATGACTTTATGCAGGATTTGTTAAGGGGTGCTGAAAATTTCTGGGAAACAAATATACTATACCAAAAACGTTGGAAAGTGTTAAATAAATACAACTTTTAGTAAGTAAACAAAGTCTTTTATTTCAAGAAAATTATGAACACTATAGGCACTATTTGTATAATATAAATGAATTGGTCCAACTCCAATCAAACAAACATCACGTTAATGAGATTAAATTAGAAAACCAAAACACAATAACACGATTTAAAAGTTTGTTGACATGAATAATTCACAAAAATGACATTAATAATATGAAATTTGACACATGCCATACCCTGTAAATGTCAGTGATAGTTTTTTTTTTTTTTTAACTTTTTTTAAATTAGGCTACGGCGCATTTTTATTCCTCCGTATGTATGACGTCATCATCACATTTTTCGTTTTTATTTAATTTCTCTTAAAATATACGATTAAAAAATGAAATAATTTTTTTCTGTAATCGCAAGAGCAAAATAAAGAAACGGTATTTTTCTTTCATGGCCTTATAAAAAAATGAAATGTTGTCAATGGGCTTTCTTATAACTGCCTTAAAGCCTGAACATATTTGTCATAGACTACAAGCCGGCATAGGAAAAAAATATGGGTCAAATGAACCACCAGGGGACATATCTAGAACGATAGAAGAGCATAAAATAATAAGATTCATCACTATGCCGTCACTAATTGTAAGCTGTCCAACTGAGTGCAGATGAGAATTCAAAAGTACAGGTAGACTCGGTAAATTTTGGTCATATATTTTTGTACGGCATTCTTAACCATCGATAGATCCATTAAAAATAATAAGAAACCGCTCAGTGCCGTACAAAAATGGTGGTCCACAAAGTCGGAATTTTTATTTAATTTCCGAGAGTTACCGGGGGTAAATTTGGTCATTTGACCATGTACGGCATCTGTGTCATACTATGCCTATACTGCTTTTAATCCATTATTCCGCAACGCCGTACAAAAATCATGGGGACAAGGGGAAAAAATCGAGAGTTGCAATCCCCTCTCTTTCCCCACTCCAGGGGGTCATTTGACTAAGTACGGCTTCGGTTCCAAAACATTATCTAGCACTCAAAAGTACTATTAGAAGCAATGCCGTCAAAAAATAATTGTTCTTTTAAATGTATACCAATAATCATCTTAATTTCATCGAATTCTTGATATAAAGAGCTGTAAGGTCATTTGACCCTGTACGGGAACTTTTTTTTTAACATGATATTGTAAAATTCAATTGTTGTATAGTATTGCCGTTCAAAAGAAACCGTTCTAAAAAAAGTTATAGAGAAATGCAAAAACTGAAATTTTGTAAAAGTTTAAACATCGTAGATTAATGAAATATAATAGTTTTCTACACTTTATTCGTTGTTTTAAATAGTATAAACATAGATAAATTAGGAAAAAACGATGCCGTACATTTTTGTGCAGACCACATCTTTTAGGCTGATGAAAGCGACGAAAGCTACAATTTTAAGGGTGCTTTATGGCCATCTGATACAGTACGGCATTAACATATTTTTACCCGACTACGGCAAAGCAAAAGGAGGGTTATGATTTTGACAGGTCATGTATGTATGTTCATCTATTCCCTCGTAACTTCTAAACTACTTATCAGAATTCGACAAATGATATATCATTAGAAGCGTCTGAATTGTTCACTGGATAACCAGCGACCAGCTAGCTAAAGGCTATATGGGGTTTCACAAAATCTAATGTGGCGCCTTCTAGCGGACAAAACATACAGAGTAAAAAAATTAAGTTAAGATAAATATGCCGTGTTTGGTATCATTTGAAAGCGCTTTACTTGTACATTTTGAATATGTATATATTACTAGCATTTGCTTGTGACTTTACCTGTATTCATGGGCTAATTGCATATAATTCACATCTTTTCGTTCATAGCTTCTTTATTAGTTCATCAATTTAACGGAGTCCATTCCACCTGACTCCGACTTTCCAAGGTGATAATTAACCACCTCGAGCTTCTTAATATTAATGTATATTTATATTTTATTATCAAAATATAAAGCAAACATTTCGTTATATGGATTTTTTTTCTTTTTCAGATTTTTCCCCTTTGAACCAACGAAAATGTACGGCACATGAAAAAATATTATCTATGCATAAAATACTTTAAAAATAAATTTATTTCGTGTTGTGTCAAATGACCCCCTGGAGTGGTGAAAGAGAGGGGATTGCAACTCTCGATTTTTTCCCCTTGTCCCCATGATTTTTGTACGGCGTTGCGGAATAATGGATTAAAAGCTATAAGTATATGGATATAAGTATAAGGATATGTAAAAACTATAGATTGGACCAGACTCTTTAATTGCAATGACCCCTCTAAATCATTGGAAGAATTTACAGGAAAAGTAAGTAATATCATTCAAAACCACTCCCTTAAAGTACCTATTAAAAATTCTAAAAGCATTAAAAAACCCTGGATATCCTTTAACCTCTTAAAATGCATTCGCAAAAGAGATAGACTGCACATAGAAGCAAGGAAAAAAGAAAACAGAGACAATCCTATTATTCAAAAACGCTATAAAGACTACCGAAACTATTGCAATAATACTATACAAAACTTAAAGAACGCATATGAGAAGGGACTTTTAGAAAAATCTGAAGGTAGCAGTAAAAAGACTTGGGATGCAATTAAATATATCTGTAAGTTAAACAATAAAACATCGTCTAATTTTGACATTTTCAGCGCTGACCAAAATCCTACTCGGGCCCTCAACAAAGTTAATGATTATTTCGTAAATATTGGTGAACAACTAGCTAAAGAAACGATGAAGCAAATCAATAAAACAGAGACTGAATTAGTTCAATTAGCTGCCAATTTAGATGAATCACTCACAAATCCTGATAAGTCATTTTTTATAAACCCTACTAATGAGTTAGAAGTGAGTGACATAATTTCAAATTTGAAGAATGACTCCGCTCCCGGATGGGACGGAATAAATTGCCGTGTTATCAAACTTGCTAAATCCGATCTTTCTGCACCCATTACACACATTTGCAATCTTAGCATTTCCACTGGTATAGTTCCCTCTCATATGAAATTAGCAAATGTTTGCCCAATACACAAAGGTGGAGATACTTCTACTTTAGCGAATTTCCGACCTATATCACTTTTAACAATAGTTTCCAAAATAATCGAAAAGCTAATAAACAAAAGATTGCTTAAATACCTGGAACAAAATGAAATGCTTTCAGTAAATCAGTACGGATTTCGTAATGGCAAGATCAAGGAAGACGCCCACACATTTCTCCCCGCCGTCGAGTCTCATAGTTATGAAATCCACTAGATTTGTGACGGCGTCCTCCGTTGACTTGCCAAAGCTTTTGACACGGTGTCCAGATCCATCCTAGTGCGAAAGTTGGAGTTCTTTGGCATTAGGGGTACTGCACTCGACTGGTTCACGTCATACCTATCCAACCGAGAACAAAGAGTTTGCCTGGGCGAATACCATAGCTCTCCCGCTGCAATAAGATACGGAGTTCCCCAGGGCAGTGTCTTAAGTCCTACGCTCTTTCTTCTCTATGTAAATGGACTCTGTTCACTCAAACTCAACCAGGCTAAGATTTTTGCTTACGCAGACGATACCGCTGTGATTTTCCACGGCAGGTCTTGGAGGGAAGTATATAGCGCTGCAGAAACCGGAATGCAATCTGTTGCCAACTGGCTCCACCACAACCTGCTTAGCCTCAATATAGGTAAAACCAAACTTATGAATTTTAACATAAGCAATAGGACCAATGCCCCGAAAGAATTTTCCCTAACAATTCATAGATGTCAAAATAACACTACCAACTGCAAATGTACTGCTCTGGAAAATGTTACCTATATAAAGTATCTAGGTGTGATTATTGACAGACACCTTACCTGGAATATACAAACTGATTTAGTAAAGACACGTGTGAGAAAATTAACCTACATTTTTAGAAAACTAAGACTAATTGCAGATATCAAAATGATCAAAATGACTTATTTTGCACTTTGCCAATCTATCTTAAACTACTGTCTCATTTCCTGGGGTTCCGCAAAAAAATGTCATCTTATAAAAGTTGAGCGCGCGCAAAGAGCAATTCTTAAAATCATCTTTAAAAAGAATTTAAGATATCCAACCAAAGAATTGTATCAAGAGGCTGGTATACTAACGGTGCGTCAGCTATACATACTAGCAGTAATACTAAAATTTCATAAAATAGCTCCAAACACAATTATAACGAACGAGCGCACTCGAAGAAATCCTGCATGGAGGAAACATTGCTGTAATATGTCTTTCGGTAGCAAGGCGTTTATATTCATGGGACCTTACTTATACTCCATAATGAACAAAAAACTAAATATCTTTCCTATGACCAAGTTCCGCTGTAAAAAATATGTTACAAATTGGCTATTTAATCTAGACTACTTAGAAACTGAAACTCTCGTTAGCATAATATCTTGATTAAAATATAAACTTAAACATTTACTGACTATTAAAATAAACACTCATACAACATCAACACATACACACATACACACACACATATACACGCACGCATACACACACTTAACACTTAAAATGGCAAGTAAAGTTTGAAATATTTTTTATGTATAATACGATGAAAGAGATTGAGCCTCACAACACAGGGTATCCTAGTGTGGGGTTCAATGCAGCATATGTAACTATATTATGTAACATTTTTTGAAACTAATAAAGAAATTTTTCAATTTTTCAATAAAGCAGTATAGAAATAGTATGACACAGATGCCGTACATGGTCAAATGACCAAATTTACCCCCGGTAACTCTCGGAAATTAAATAAAAATTCCGACTTTGTGGACCACCATTTTTGTACGGCACTGAGCGGTTTCTTATTATTTTTAATGGATCTATCGATGGTTAAGAATGCCGTACAAAAATATATGACCAAAATTTACCGAGTCTACCTGTACTTTTGAATTCTCATCTGCACTCAGTTGGACAGCTTACAAGTGACGGCATAGTGATGAATCTTATTATTTTATGCTCTTCTATCGTTCTAGATATGTCCCCTGGTGGTTCAATTGACCCATATTTTTTTCCTATGCCGGCTTGTAGTCTATCAGTTCATGGAAACATCGATCGACTTATAGAAAAAAAAAAAGAGAAACGTTCAAAATTAATATTGATGAAGCGTTACATATAAATAATTCAAATGGTTGAATTTAAATTGAGCTGTAATATTTTATAGCCGCATTCTAAACAGCTTATGAAGACGTGGTTTGGTTACCAAATGACAAAGGGAGATGTTATAACTTATAAAAATAATGTACTATAGACTATAATATAATTAATAATCATAGTTATTACTTCATTTAAAACGTAATATATTTGTTATGACTTAAAATTTATGACTTACGTAGGTACAGACTACATGGGTTTAAAAATATTTCAATAGTAAGCTTAGGTTCATAATTATCATGAGTTTAGTATGCAATAAAGCTGATAATTTACTATGATATAACTATTCAATTTAAATGCAACCATTTTAAACATTCTGAAACTTTGTAACATAATGTAATACCTACTTAAATCCCTGTCTCACAAAGTAAAAATTATCAATTAAAAATGCATGGAGTGTTGTTACTTTGTGACGATTACGTATTTAATTAGATATAATAAGTACTTGTAAGTTTAATAAATGTATAACAAAATATTCAAATAAGCATTAAACACAGTAGTACAATAAGTAAACAAAATTATCTCTCGGCAACTACAATCAAGTTTGTAGAAGCTATCGTGTTATTAAACTTCCATAAATTTATTATGGCTGCATAATCTATTCATATTTTATATCTCGCATACATACGTGTAATGAAAATACATTTTAATAATTATAAAATATCTTTATTTAAAATGTTCTAGAAGAAAAGATCTTTAATTCTAGAATATTAGATTCGTCATCACTGTATAAAACATAAAAGGAAGATTATATTAAACAAGAATCAAACTAACAAATATAATTTATTATATAAAAATCTTAAATCGATAAATTATACTTCCAACGATACTATGTGATTATGTAATATTTTAAAAGTATTTACTAATTTTATTCACATTCTGTAGTTGGTACAAAAAAATACCGCAACGGACGAAACATATAATTAGGTACCTTAAATTTAATATATCCTTCAGAATTACATAACCAAAAAATATATAACAAAAACGAGTATTTGTCACATAAATTACAGTAATCTCCCGCTCGAACGACACATCATTCGACAGTTTCGTTTTTAAACCGGTTTCACCGAGATGGTGAAAGTGGTGCGTGCCAGATTCAGCTCATCATATCTGGGTAACCTTAATTTTTATATATATTAATACCATTAAAAATAAACCCCACTTCTGTGCTCACGCATTATTTGTAGGACGAACGACAAATTCCTTTACTTACGTCATGTTACGATTTTGCACTGTGCAGAAAATAAGTTTTAAAATTATAACGGGTTTCAGATGTGTATCAATTTAATTTATTGATTTCAAAAGTATGACATAGCAAAAATACATGGAAACAATTGCGTAAAATTTATCATTTTCAACTCTGCGGATTATTTTCTTATCATGAACTACGTAGCGTCTATTTGTTTGTACAAATAAAGTGCAATTTCTTATACCTGACACATACTTAATTATACTTTAGGTATTATTATTATTTGTGGAACATTATCATGGATTAGCGATATCGAAGTAAGTGAATTTATCTACTAAAAATATACATAATAATTGCGATGAAGAGATATCGAGATGAGAATATAAGGAAACAACAAAAAAATATATTTTGATGATCAGTACAGAAACAAACCCAACATTATTATACTTAAACATTAAACATATATCACAGAAAATTGGCATGATCCCGATTCTTATCCTGCGATAAGATCCGATGATTCTACTAAATATAGGTGACACCACAAGCAAGGTTACTGAGTAAAAACAAATCCGTACTCAAACGCCTTTCAGTACAAAGATAAATACACAACAACTGCCAAACTATGTAAACCTCTTTATCAAATCAAAAGGGTAAATGTAAATGTAAAATCGCTTTATTAAATTTCTCCTGCGGATGCCATGAGGTATTTTTACTCATCCGTTGTACTTGATGATAAGAACAAGGTGAGTCTTAAACTAATTATACCTGGAAATAACAATGGTATAATTGCTTTATCACAACCATGAGGAACAAATCGGATCATTCTTCGGAAAAATGTCTCAATTTCCACTTCAGTTTTCTAGGCCAAGAAGCAATCTTGCACAGTACAAAACACAGCGTCCCATTGCCATACGACTTACAAAGCTGGTGCATTTCAACAAAGCATTTCTTTAAATGTTAATATTTTCACAAGTCTCGCACCAACAAGAGAAAGTTCCAGTGGAAATCTTTGTTCGAGACAACAGCAGTTTTAATTTCCATCTGGCTCGACTGCAAGGTCGGTGGACAAACAGTTGACAAGAACAATTTACGTAAAACTTTAATATTGTTTGCGTAACAAATATTCAGGTTAATCGTCCGACATTTTGGCAATGGCCGTGTCCTCGTGAGATGGCTAGAGTTTTTTCTTTATGTGTTAACTTTTATTAATGCACATAATATAGGTGCATAATTACTCAAATAGAGCGACAATGTATTTTTACACATACAATTTTAGCTGGCAAGATTTTGTTCTTTTAGTTTAGGATATATTTATCTCAAACGTGGTGAATTTTTTACCTTTCTAATCTGCTAAAAATTAGAATTTTAATACAAGGAGCAGGCAATAGCATGTTAAAAGCAGTCTTTAATTTCATCCTTAGCAGTCTTGCTCAATCTTCGGAGCTTCTAATTTTATATCTCCAAATGTTTTGTCCGTAAAAAGGTTTCCTGCAAAAACACGTTGGCCGGTGGTATTACCTTCACGGTCTGATTCCTGCTGTAATAGATAAACGTCCTAGATACAACGGACATCCCACGCGTTTGCATATCTTATGCTTTCTTGCTTCATACAGCACACTTACCTATACCTCGAGTCGAGCAGAACAGTTGAAAGATGGGAATGGAAATATATTAAACATATTCTAAGCGAAGATAGTTTTCATACTTATCATGGAAGAGTATCGCAAAGTTCCTCTCGCATCTATTACTGATGTAGTGAAAATAGAAGCTATTACTTTTTTGCCTTATGATAACTTATTATAAGACAATCCTTTGTCTAATCGACAGAATTATAGCAAATTTATAAAAGACCATTAACTATATTTACCACGAATAAAATAATTTCTTCGAACAATTAATAAACTCTCTTTCCAAAACCAATGCAATTCGAAATATTTGATCAGAACACCACACGCTATCGGGCGTACAATTCGCGTTTTTGTCTGGCTGCTTATTATTCATCAGTTGTAACAAACGAAAGTTGTTGATTGATACCTCAATAGCCATTCAGTATGCGCGCTAACAGACACGTAAGCGAATCTTCACTAACTAATTTAGCAATATTTGTTCGATAGACGTCGTCCGTCTCAAATTTGAATATTACCAAAGTTAAGAAAACACTGTTTTAGTGTAGTCATCGTCATCTCAGCTGTGGGACATCCACTGCTGGACATAGGCCTCCCTAATGGGGAATTTTCTCTCCACGCTTGGCGGGTTGGTGAACCCAGTTTACGGTGGTGGTGTTAAAACAAGAAATACTGCTGCCCATTTTCTGTTGATGTATCCCTTAGTCGCCTTTCACGACACACCCACGGGAGGAATGGGTCGAGGTGTTATTCCTACAGACAAGTTGAGTGTAGTAGTGGATGTCACATTTCCAATCAAAATAAGTATTTTTAGAAACCTGACATACTACCGATTTCAACGACTAACCGCCGGAAATACATTCTCGTATCAAATACCGGTTGGTTATGAGAGACAACTTTTAACTTAGAACAACAACTATATTTATAAAGATAAAGAGGAATTGATGTATGAAACAAAATAAAAACGTTTCAATATCACTGTTTACTCAGTAGATAATTAATTCAACAATACATTGATCTCACACAAGATAAGAGATTAACAACACCGTGGCTATAAAATGTTTTGAAACAATGTACCAATCTTTCTTCTAAAAAAACAAAACAATAAATCAAACAATAAAACAATAAATCATCAGTGACCATGTCTGTTAAAATGCCCATTCTCAACAACAATACCTCTAAAAAACACGGCATTTCACGATCCACTACACTACCCACAAAACATGTGTTACCTACTTACGAATTACGTTCTACGTAAGTAAAACTAATTACCCTAAGTTGTTCTATGTTCGACGTAACAAATTATACAAGTCGGTAACGTACTGTAACTGTTTAAGTTAACGCTAATAACCATATTAACCAGACGGTCACGGTAGACGTCCGAGACCGTTACTCCACTGATGAAATGCGTATGGTAAACGAAATATGGATCAGTGGGTCATTTGAAAGCTATTGATACACGATTAGGCGATAATTATTGACTTGCCCAATGTGTTATTTTAGTATGGTAGATACTAGATATGACATAAGAGTATATTTGATCATACGATTGTAGCTTTATATTTCCACATTATTTTCGACCTACAGATTACAACAGAAGACGACCAAGGCAACATATAATGAAAAAACAATTTTAGGTGTCAGACCTCATATTTATTTCATATCGTTTATTAAAATTCAGGTAATTACAGAACTTTTATACCGTCACGCTATATTTTAGTCTACTTAGGTGTGTTGTGTTGTGTACTCGAAAATGTTATAACCATAGGTTATAGCCTTATTTTACTCTCCTTCTTTGTTGTCATTATATTTTTGGGTAATCATAACGGTACATAATCCTAAGACAGACTGCCAAATGGTTAACAATTAACACCAAAGAAACTATTAAATATTTTGAAGATATTAGCAGAAGTTTATTTTTAGTCTTCGGTGTTTCTTTTGTCACGTTTAGTACCTCATCTAGACAAGTGAACATTAAATCGGAAGAGACAATTTGGTAAATAATAGGTACTTCAGGCAAACAATAGTTACACATCGAAATATTATCCAACGAATGTGGAAATGAATTACATAATGTGAGTTGAAACTTACATAACTATTATCGCCATTTACTATTAAATATTTGGGTAACATATGAGAATATATTTGTACAAATTTATCAGCTCCTTTTGGTTACGTTTTTCAAAGCGATTTTGAAATAGGCATAACATAGTTACTTATTATACTTATTTAAAAAAAAATTGCATTCGTCAAGCCACCTCAATAAGTAATTTTTAACCGACTTCAAAAAAAAGGAGGAGGTTATCAATTCGGCCGGTATATATATTTTTTTTTGTTTTTTTTTTTTTTAATGTATGTACATCGATTACTCCGAGGTTTCTGAACCGATTTACGTGATTCTTTTTTTGTTTGATGCGGAATGGTTTCGAGTTGGTCCCAGAAAAATTATTCGGATAGGTCCGCTAGTTTTTATTTTTGTCTGATCTCGATGACTTAATTGAAATCTACAGAGTAATTTGGATTCACTTCCCGGTTACCGATTGAGCTGAAATTTTGTATACGTATGTAAATTGGATAGCGATGAAAAATTATCATGACATAGATCTGATTTGATGATGGAATCGGAAGGTGGCCATAGGAACTCAGTAATATATTGACTCAACTTTATCGAGTTTGGGCTCGTTTGATTCGTGTTGAAAAATACACTTAAAAGTATTAATATTAAATAAAAATAAACGGAAACGTTTTTGAAGTCGGTTGTTTTTAACGTAGTTATTTTTATAAAACAGTGATTTCGAACCTTAATTTAAACTTCATAACACAAAGTTTATTTCAAAACATTTTTTTTAATTTTACGTACCTATTGAATATAGAAAAATAAATAAACTAAAATTTTCAAATTGTCACTTCAGCATTTCATACTTAAGCATCGTAAAAATGTAAGTACATTTATCAATACCAATTTAAACTTCTTTGTTTGAACAAAAGCTCAAGCAAATTATTCGTCTAGACTCTAGACAGTCTATTAGACTTAACTTATCCTAGACGAAATGCGACTATGGGAATACCTAGAAAACATCCAAGCACGTACTAAAACTTGTTTACGTCTTCTTTCAGAAGTTATTCTAAAGGACAAGTTTATTTAAGTACATAATATTGTTTACTCATCGTACGACTATTCAGGATTCTTATGGTTTCTCAATACATGATTTAATTTGTTATTTACTTGTTGATGAAGTAAGCAATACCACATTATAAGAGCGACGTATAGAGATTGGAAAGTTGTATGTATTCGTTGCAAAAAAAGCGGCTGTAAAATGTATTGAGAACTTGCTGCACCTTGATTAGGAGTAGTAAGAAACTGGCGGTTAAGCGTGATTATAATGATTACGATTAGACTAAATCCCTCAGATTATAATATCAAACAACACGGTGTTAAAACTACCTGCAATTTTTCTATAATTTTGGTGCAATAGTTTTCATGTAATTGTGAATTAAATATATTTCTAAATATACATGTTAATTTGCAAAACTGAATTGTAAGATAAAATAATTAAAAGAAAGTCTTGAATATTAACTGCGGAAAATTTCAACGACGGCATTCCTATCAAAATGTAACTAAGAAATTGGAACAGTAGGTACTTACGGCTGTTTATTTAGATTGGCGCAAAAATCGATAGCATTAATACCTCACTATGACGCAAATCAAAATCAAGATAATTTTTAAAACAATACGAAATTTAAATGGCTATTGATAAATAATAACTTTGTTTCGTTTTGAAACTAGGTCGTTACATAGTTTAATTATTCATATGTACCCAAAAACCCCGCCAACTTCCGAATAAGTACAAAGGTATTCTTTATTTTATATACGCCAGGGTTGCTGGGTAACCTTCAAATAATTTAATTATGTACGAAATCATGTACCTACTTATTGAGCGTACGTTTTTGCTTGTGACTTTAAAATTCATGTAGTATGGACTGGAGTAAGTTTCTCCTTTTTTATCAAAAATAAATATAATTTTTTATTTATTTATTTATAATTAAAACGGTATTATACCAATTACATTAATTATACAAATTACATAAATTATAGGTTTTTATGGTTTTTTAATCACGCCATTACTATTAAATTGACCCTTGGATAACCTATTGCCCACAATGGAGTAAAAGTGAAGTCCCATGTCCCCTAGTGGGGTAAGGGGCAGATGCATTTATACATCTGTTTCACTGACCGATTTTCTTTAGGGACAAGTAGGTGATCAGCGTTCTGTGTCCTACCAGACCGAGACTTTTTTTTTCTTCGTCTCCACCGGGAATCGAACCCAGGACCCCTCGGTGCTACGCTCACGCGTCAACCACTGTACCAAGAAGGCGGAGGTGGAGGCGGCAAAACAATGGAGTAAGGCTACTACATAACAATGGGAAAACCAGTATAAATGAGTTAAATGATGACAACCCACAAGATACACTTTATATGGATTTCCCATTTTTAATAAAGAGTAATTATATTTATTAAATACAATTATTCTGCATAACTTTTGAAATTGCCTGTTAATTAACATGATAATAATAATAATAGACGGGCATTTCTCCGCAACTCGACGTCAAGCGCCTATTTTGCGTGAGAGAGGGAGGTGGGGGAAACCAGCTAAAACTGAAACCACCCGAGCTCCTCCATGAAGCCAAGCAGCTAAAATATAAGCATAATTAACATGATGTAAAATTAACAAAGATTATATAATTTATTGAGTACTAGCGGTCCGCCCCGGCCGCGGCTTTGCCCGTGGTACATATTTACGTTTTCTCTACATAAGAACCATCCTCGTACTTCAAGGAATATAATAAAAAAAGAATTATCGAAATCGGTCCACCCGTTCACACGTGATGCCGTGACAACGCGAAACGGGTTTCATTTTTATATATATAGATAGATAATAAATCCTGAAGTGAAAAAAATGTGAAAGTATTGAGTATGGATGTATGTTTGTTACTCTTTCATGAAAAAAGTAATGGACGGATTTGAATGAAACTTTACAGTAATATGGGTTATACTAAGAAATATAGTAAATCCGGAAAATTGTGAACAGGGGTGATTGGAAAGACCTAACATTGACATCCTATATCCTTAAAAACTTTCATATGTTCATAATGTGTTACATATCTATGTTATAGTGTGAATATAGGACAGTCTTATCTATTTAACTTGCGATATAATCTACTATGATATCAGAATAACATAGTGCATTTAACTGACTCATTATAAAAATATTAAATATTATAAGATAAACACTACTGTGTGCACATATTGTTCAAATATATTGTAATAGTGTTGAGAAGTTTATTGTTCATAAGATGTTGTTCAATGTCATTTGATATTTTTATTTCACATTATTTATCACAAGCGGTCCGCCCCGGTTTCACCCGTGGTACATATTTCGCAATAAAGCTCAGGGTCTAAAGATTGTCTGTGCCAAATTTCATCAAAATCGGTTGAGAGGTTTAGCGGGAAAGCGTAAAAGACAGACAGTTACTTTCGCATTTATAATACTAGTAGGGATGTATAGGATCACTATATATAAAATTATCATTTCAGTAGAAGGATTTTTTTTAATTTAAATTAAGTAAGTATACAATAGGTGTTTCTTTATATTCATTTTTTTTATTCACATTAGAACTACTATTAATTATCAATGTTCAGTCTGAAAATTAGGATATTAATGTTAATGTGTAACCTTAAAAAAGTAGGTGAAGGATACTTGAGAACTATAAATTACTGTATCAAATTCTAATTTACGACCAAATTATTGCAACTGTTGATTGCGTTTATGGAAATTTAATTTTTTATTACATTATTAGCATATTACTTAGTTACTCTTTGAGGTTCTACAAGTAGTATTGAAGTGGTTTCTTTTTAAATGTATATTACTCTGATATAAAGTCTGTTATATACTCTGTTTTCATGTATTACAAATGTATCAATTTTTATTTATATTATAATTGAAACAAAACTTTCTTTTAAATTGTTATTTAAACCCATTATACAAATATATGGATGGTTGACAATATCCGAAAAACTACTTACTATGGTACTTTTATAGAAAAAATTAATTAAGTACTTACTACAATTATTACATTTTTTGCTTTATAAAACACCTTGCCATTTCTTATCAAAGCAGGAAAATATTGATCTAGATAATCTTGTAAATTCTTCACAATTTAACATCAATTTTCCACAAATTATAAACAATTACCTTAATTATCTCTTCATTGGAAATTACTATTAAAACAGAGAAAAGGTTTATTTTCGTTCAAATGTGTTTATTATAAATATTATAATTATTACAAACTTTGTAGAAAAGTAACTGTAACAAATACTATGTTATATTTGTATGGAAGGTCTCTAATTCTGTTTGTCCTAGGTCAGTTCAATGATAAATTAAGATGGATAATAATAATTAATTGTTGGCAATGACAATCTTATTTAGCAAGGAAAGGTCGAGTAGCATGGAGCTTAGTGGCAATGACCTATTTGATTACACATGTTTGTTTAAATATACAATTATTAGTATCAAAAATAACACTTAATTTTTTTTGAATTATTTTAAACTTCTATAAGAAGAAAGAATCAAATATCTAACAAAAAACAAAAAAATACAGACTTATAATTCAATATTTCATTTCTACAAATAATTTATGTTTATGTTCTTAGACATTTATTTAAGGGTAAATGAATAAAAAGTGCCATATACCTGAGTGGGCAAGTCTTCTCCCAACCAAAGGGCTGTCCAGCAGCAGTCGCCGCAGCGACCACCTGCCGAAGACACCGCTACCCCAGCCGCACCCTCCACCCCGACGCATCCCTTCGCGTTCCACCATCACTACGAACCCACGCACATCACACTAACACTCAATAATTGTTCTACGGTCTACCACACTGTTTGTGAATTATCATTAGAAGCGATTCGACCGTGTTGCCCCTTTACCCTACTGTGTTAAGTAACAACCCACTCGCAACGCATCAGAGAGAAAGTAACGATGGTCAGACGAAATCGTTTGCGGCCGCGCTCTCAGATGATGTTACAGAGAATGTTAGCTACCATTGTGTTTGAGTGTAACGTAGGATTCTTACCCCACGAGTATTACGATCAACTACCGGTTGTTTGGAACTTCGAATCAGTTAGCAACATATTATGGTAGTTACAAACACGAAAGAGAATACGTTACATTATGACACATTTTTTATGCAATATTTTCGCACAACAAGCGTAACACAACACGTCTGATTGTAATTAGCTGTCACTCTGACTGTCAAATATAAAATGGCAACAGTTTTATTATATTGCCAGAGTTATTGCCCATTTTCGAGTCACAAATTAAAAAAAAAATGTAAATGTTACAAGAAATCAAATTTGTAAATTAATTTTGAGGGGGGGGGGACAAGTTGTTTGTTGTTTTTTTTTTTTTAATATTCGCAAGATGTGAATTTCGTGTGAATTTTAATTTGTTGAACGGCGCCTATGTCATACGATACGAAACTTATTGACAAACAGCAGTCAGCAAACTGTCATAGACGTCAAATTATAATTTTGATGTGATTGGTGATGCTGATGTGTTGTTGAGAAGTGAATTATTAAAATTAAAAAGAAATTGAAATATAAATATATCCAATTTAATTTTCGTAATAATTGTTTGATTTATATAGTTCTGGCTTTTCTCCTCTACTCCTTTTTTGTTCATAATTAAAATGGGATTCCGCCTATTTTTCGGCGTAGTCGCCGCACTTTTTATTTTTCAATGTGTTTTGGGTGAAAATAAATATTCCCGATCTGCAAATTCCAAAGATCCCGAAGAAGTAAACTTCAGAAAGTTGGATAAACCATTTAGAATGAATAAATTAAACTTGCTTTGGACTAAAGCTCAACAGGTATGTTACAGTTACTTTATTGATTTTTCTGTTATCATTGTTTCTTTGTTATCAAAGAGAAATTCATGAACCCGGTTATCTTGAAGTTCTCTGGTTTAATATGAAGCTTTGGAACAGCAGCTTATGTTAGTGTGATATGATATAATGGGAAACTTTTATATTGCTATTAAAAAATTAGAAAAAATAATAAACAGGTAGTATGTAATTCAGATAAGAACTCATTTTTTTGAATTTGGAACCAATTTTTTTTTTATTACTAGGTACTTAATTATAATTTAATTTACTAACCTAATTTTCCTTGTAAATTAAGTAAGTAGTTACAAATAGAAATAATCAATTTATTTATTTTAAAGACAAGTACAAAACATTTTTTCCATTTTCATTTCAGCGTTTAACAGAACCAAAGCTAAAGTCCTTATACAGTGATCTAATGATTCAAGATAAATTAGAATTAACATATAAGAGAATGAAGAGTGAAGGTGGGGATAAGGAGGGTTTGAAGGAAGCTGAATTGAGAAGGAAACTCACAACTATCATGAGCAACTATGGACTTCGAGAGCATTTTGAAGATAACTCCATGGGCAGGCAGAAACAAGATCCAGTAAGTATTATAATTAATTTATAATATTATAAAGCTTAAGAGTTTGTATGTTTGTTTGTTTGAATGTGCTAATCTCGAGAACTACTGGTACGATTTGAAAAATTCTTTCTGTGTTGGATAGCCCATTTATCGAGGAAGGCTATAGGCTACATATCATCACACTAAGACCAACAGAAGGGGAGCCACACAGGTGAAACCGCGGAGCACGGCTAGTTTGTTAATAAAATTGATGTATGGCCTGAGTAGGTAAATTACAAAAGGTACACAATCAATGCAGCCTGTTATTGTAACACTGACAAAACATGTTTCTATAATCAGTCATCATGGTAGAATTAATAAATAAAAAAGGTTTGGTAAGGAAATAGGAGTAATCACATAATTTAGAATAAAGTGGGCGGAATCCATCTATATTACTATAATTACTATAACATACCATTCAGTTTGATATTCACTTGTTAATAATTAAATTAAAATAAATCTACATTAACATAGGGCTATGAAATCTAATGAGATATGCAGATACAGCTGCTGTCTTGTATATTTGTATTTTTATGTAGTAAGTTAGTTTGTGTAGCTTCACTTTGAAGTCAGAAATCATATATAAAACATACAATTTAATGATAAATACACATGACTTGACTGACCGGTTGCCTTGGTTGGTAGTGACCCTGCCTTCCAAGCCGTTCGTTCGTTTTCGTTCATTTCCCACCCAGGGCTAATATTTAGGTGATGAACATAGATGTTTGCACTGTGTCTGGGTGCTAATTATCTATATAAGTATTTATTTAAAATTATATATTATGTATGTTTATCAGCCATTTGGTTTCCATTAACACTAGCAAAAGCTTAGTATAGTTTCAGATTGAGCTGTGTGTGAAAAATTGTCCAGAAATATTGATTTATTTACATGCTTGAGTACATAGAAATGCACATCTCTTTCTACACATTACTGAACTAAGATAGTCCATTAAGAATTGTATGTTATTTTAATTGTTTCAGTCATACAACGCAGCTTCAGACAGATATATAAACAAGAGTCTGTTTAAAGACAAGAAATTGAACATGTTATGGGCGAAAGCAGAGGCCTCCGGCTTCACTAGTGAAGAGTTGGCTGCTTTGAGAGAGGAGTTCACTCATCATCAGGAAAAGATTGATCAGTACTACGACTTGCTGGTGAACATGGAGGCTGGAGAAATTGATGGATACAAGAGTAAGTGCTTGTTTTATATAATACTAGCGGTCCGCCCCATATTTACATTTTCTCTACATACGAACCATCCTCGTACTTCAAGGAATATAATAAAAAAAGAATTATCGAAATTGGTTCAGCCGTTCACACGTGATGCCGTGACAACGCGAAACGGGTTTCATTTTGATATAATATATAGACTAGGTATTCGGCAAGGGATCTTTGTGCACACACATCAAGTAAATAAAATGACAGGTGGACAATTTAACCACTGTCTATTTCATTTGCACCAAGTTTTTTATGTGAAAAAGGTGGGTTCCCAGTATCATAAAATTATTTAATAGCAGGTAGCTTAATGTGTGTTTTTTGTCTTTCTGATATGTTGCAATGGAGTACTTAATATAATAGTATTCCTTATTTTCATTTTCTTTAAAATGTGTATTGCTTAATCTTATTGTTACCTAAACCTAATGTATAAACATACCTCCGTATACTACACTCACGGTGTTAGAAGAGGTTATGAATATGCAGAAATATTAGGTAAGTACAAAATTAAAAAAAAAACGATTACTTTAAAAATAAGTTACACATAAAATACAAGCAGAATATTTTTATATGACTAATTTAAATAAATTATTTTGTATCACATTCAAAATAACAAGTAATTTGATATTGATGTGCATGGTAAAGATAAGGGGCCATTCACAGCATGTTCAGTATTATTATTTTTTTAAATTATCTTTTTGACCTTTTTTTCAAATATTTGATTCAATGTTTCATTTGTGAATGGTGTTTAAGAAATAATAATTAATTAAGAAACTTATTAGAATGAATTCTATTGAAGTGGAACTTCTTTAGGCGCGTTGAGAGTAAAATTTCATGGTTGCGTCATGACAATACCGTCACGTCATGGAGCAAGGCGACTATTTTGGTATCTTTGAATCTTGCCAAAGAAGTTTCACTTTTGACACGTGTGCTCGGCACACATGCTCTTTTTTACATGTTCTAGGTTTCACTTTATAAGGTCTAATTTGAAGTATTAACATAACATCTGCATTTTATATACCTACCTCAATATCTATCTACAAGTCTACAAGATGTTGAAATGGATTTTTGTGAAATTTCAAAGATAGTGTTGGAAATGAACAATCCATCAAAAAGAACTTTCCGCCATTTTGTTATGTAGGGGATAATATATTATGCATAAAGATTTTGAGGTTCCAGCCATTATTCTATTGCCTAAATGTTCATATGTGTAATATATTGTATACTAGCTCTCCGCCAATGGCGTCGCCCGCGTTGTCATAGACAACCCAGTATAATTCCCGTTCCCGTGAGATTTCCAGGATAAACCTATCCTATGTCTTTTCTCAGGTTTCAAACTATATCTGTAAACTACCAAATTTCATCCAAATCGGTTCACTGGTTTAGATTAGAAGAAGAGACAAACAGACAGATGGACAACTTTCGCATTTATTACAAAGGACTAGTAAGGATTGTATTTGAGGATACAAAAATAAAATACCGAAATATCTATATACAATTTATTTCGTAAAAAATATTCGTACATTTGAAACTTATTTACGACATGTAGGTAATCTACAATTACAGAAACAGAGGTAAAAAATAATAAAATCGTTATTCTACAATTAACAATACAGTCATATGTACAGCAGAAGCTACTGTGTGGTCGAGGATTTTTTTCCATTTTTCAGAGTTGATAAGGCATGTCTTGCCTTCAAAGCATTGTTTTTTTACAAAGCAACATTTATTCATAGTTTTCAGCAACATTGTTTAAGTTATAATATGTTGATTGTGTCCGCGTAATTATTAAGTTACATTGTTTGGTAGAACTTCAGACTTTTTATATAATGGATATTTAAATTAAATTAATCTGCCATCCATTTGTATCTGTAATAAAAAAAAAACTAATTGTCATAAAATATTACATCATTCTGAATACATTGGATATTTAGAACAGAAGTTGTTACCTTGTAAATCTTGTTTGTGTCTCAAGATAAGTACGGCTAGGTCTGCTTTAGCCTTAGCTTCTCGTAGCTGCTCTTTGAGGATTTGCATCTCTATTTCATGTTTCTCATTGGCTCGCTGTTCACTATCCTTGCATTCTTGTGTATCTATGGAAGTCAACATAAATTATATATTTTGTGTTTAGGATGAAGTCTGAGGGATCTGGTAGGTGCTGTCTTGATTGTCTACTTTCATTTCATTTTTCGGTTTTTGTATTTTCTGTAGTGAACCACTAATCAAAGGGGATAATAATTGACTCATACAGAACAAACAATGAGTTGCATAATTTATTGTAACATGGGATATTAAATGGAAATTGTTGTAATTGAAAAAAAAAAAACTTGAGAGGTGTCAAGGGACACGGAATAATAATGACCGATACAAGTAATTTTAAGATTTGATTTTACTGATAAACCATTCTAAACATAATAAACAATTTCTGATTTAAAGAACTGACATCGCTACAATTTTGTGTCAATAAACCTTTTTTTCTTTTTAAATACCAGAGATGTTACTCTAAAAATGCAAATCTAACATCTAGAATCAAATGCATTAGATATGTACAATAGAGGTTATCACCTTGTAAATCTTGGTTGTGCCTCAAGATAACTACGGCTGGGTCTGCTTTAGCCTTAGCTTCTCGAAGCTGATCTTTGAGGATTTGCATCTCTATTTCGTGTTTCTCATTGGCTTGCTGTTCACTAACCCTGCATTCTTGTGTATCTATGGAATTCAGCTTATATTATATATTTTGTGTTTTGGCTGAAGTCTGAGGGATTTGGTAGGTGCTGTCTTGAGATAGATAAGAGATTCTCTACTTTCATTTTATTTTGGGTTATTTTTGTCTTTCCTGTGGTCAACCACTAACCAAAGGGGATAATAATTGACTCATCCAGAAATAACAATGAGTCACCTCATTGTAACATGGGATATTAAATGAATTTGTTGTAATTCAATTCAATATGATTAAGTTAAATAAAATAAATTAAACTAGTAGTTTTGGATAAAAATTACATGGAAATTCATGTTCCCTTATGGGTTAAAAGAATCTGAAGTGTTATATTTCTCATAGAAACTACCTTTTTTACCTTGAATTGTTGGAATTTGTAAACTTGGAATTGTTTCACAGTTGTTCATAGAAATATCAGGATCAGAAAGGGGATCATATGAGGACTCTCCCCCATTGGCCAATGGTTGTTGTTGTTGTTGTTGTTGACGATCTCGTGTTATCTCTCGCTGACGTTGCCTCAAATTCATCCACAAACGACGGAGTTGTTTGTGTGTGGCCTTAATATAAAATATAGTAAAAATATAATATAAGCGGTGTCATTTTATGTTTTGACCTATGTCCGCTTGATACCAGCTAATTTGAATTGAAAGTGACCGTGTATAATAAACTTAATATGTTAATATAATTTACCTGAATTGAAACTTGAGGACTGGCGTTGAATTCTGCAGCAACCTTGTTCCATGCTTCATTCTTTATCGCTAACGAAAAACCGTCCGTATTTTCATTTTCTATCACTCTTCTGTATTTTTTAATTAATTCCATGAAACATTTCTTTTCAACACAAGTAAAAATATGTTTTTTTACGTTCATATCATCAAATTGTAATTTTTGTTGATAAATAAACGGAGCTTTACAGAAAATAAATATTTCAAATTGGCAGTTGGCTAATATGTCACTGAGTCACTGACTGTCAAATGTCAAATTACATACTACACTATAGTCCTTTTCACCTATGATGATTCCTGTGACACTTCATCGTGTTCCGAATTACGCATTTTATGTTTAAAACGCCAAAATAATTTTAGTGCATAATATTTTTATTTTATGGCGGCATTATTACCAAAAATATAAAAATGAAACATCTTAAGCTTATAAATCAAAAACAGTATTGTTTAGTTTAATATAATGAAAAATAAAATAAAATAACACAAAAATATAATACCTACGCAATTCGTGTACATGAAATGGATCGTTGAAAAATCATAGAGTTGGAAAATCATTTAATCGGCGCCCATCTTGTGATCGTTTGTCAATCGAGTCAATCGTCTGTACGAGTGCGTCAGCCTTGTATACAAGTTGCATTTTTATATTGATACTTTACGTGGTATTCTGTTATTGTTACTAATTGTTATTGTTGACTTTTTGTTGCTGTTGTTTGCTAAGTTTCCTTAGTTAATTGTTGGCGAAATGCCGAAAAAACTAATTTTGGTACTTTATTCAAATCGATTTCATTTCCATATAAAATATTATCGATTATCGGAAACAATTGATACGATTTCAGTAAAGACATCTCTACACGTGTCAAAAATCGATGTGTCACAGAAATCATCTTAGGTGGAAAGGACTAAGGAAAAAAGTCCCGCGGCGATGGCGACATAAAAAGTTAATTTTGCTCACAGAGGCTGTTTTCCAATTACAGAGCATAATGCGACTCAGTGGCGCACAATGCCGAATTAAGCTGATGCTTAATTGGAACGTGAAACGCACCAGCAGGTTGCGCTAAGTTCAGTGTTGAAAAAAAAATATTCATAGAGTTAGCAATAACCTCATTAATGTGTAAATAAAGTGGTATACATAATAATTGGTTGAAAACTATTTACGGTTATTTTAAGTAATTTGGATTTTGATTATTTCATTAACATTTTTTTCAATGTTTGTACCTTCATCCATACTTATATTTATTTTTTAACACAATTTGAATTAACTTTGATTATTTCGAAAAAACTACAATGAAACGAAAGCTTTAAAATTTTTTCCTACAATTAATAATTACTAACGATAAATCAATTGCACGCATCAATTCACGCGCATTACTTTTAAGAGTGCTCGATTGTGCGAAGCGTTGCTGTAGTTGGATCATTCAACGTTAAGCATTATGCCGCATAATGCGCTCTAGTGCTGTAATTGGAAAACACGGCCATTTTGCTATTATAATATTGAATTAAAAGTAGCTGTTGTTGGCGTTAATTTGTAGAGTAATTTGGTAAAAAAAAAATGTCTTGAGAAGGTCTAGTTAAATAAAAACATATTTCGATTTGAAAATCGTCAAAAATATAGAAGTCAAATAAGTTTTTTTTTTAAGATTATATTTTCATTTAAAATATTGTAAAAGCTACCTACCTATATTTTCTTATTTTAGATACGTTATATTTTAACGATTAAATTATATTATAATATAATGATTATTAATATTAATTTTAAATAATACTTTTACCAAAAAATTGTGTCTTGTCTTTATTGAAATATTTTTTTTTTAATAACCAATATTTTATCCATTTATTACGTGTTTGAAGCTGTTGCTAACTTGCTAGTGTATAAGATCAATAATTAATCGAAATCGAGTTAAACTTCGTTATACAACACAACGCTCATAGTGTCATGCCTCCTCTACACTACTCGCGAAGTTCCTCGGCGAAGTACTCGGCCGAAGTCCGCGGTGCTACACTACACACTCGTTCAACTTCGCGAGGAGCGCATACGTTCATATTCAGAACGCACTTCGGGTAACTTCGTGCCCTTTGACTCGGGCGCAAAAACCGACAACAAACGGAAGTCGGCCGAGGCGAGGTAAAGTTGGACGAAGTAAGCCGAACTGCCTCTCTACATTATTCTATTCGTCTAACCTCGTTCAACTTCGCGAGTAGTGTAGAGGGGGTGTAATAAGATATTTTTCTCCAGATGCAGTAAATGACGAGGAACTTGATAAATTCAATGAAATCAACTACGTGAACGACAACGGGGAGAACTTGACAAAGGATTACATTGACAAGTCCAACCTGGTGCGCGACAAGCACAGGGGCTTAAGGGACGGGTTTGACAGGCTGGAGAGGATTGCAGCTAGAGGTAATATTATTAATAATTAAAATACATAGTACTTAATTATTGCTGGTTCAAAAAAATACCTTAGGCAATTTCTTCATTATCAATATACATTACATTTAACTAACCGACTTCAAAAAAAGGAGGAGGTTATCAATTCGGCCGGTATGTTTTTTTTTTTTAATTTTTTTTTATGTATGTACACCGATTACTCCGAGGTATCTGAACCGATTTGCGTAATTCTTTTTTTGTTTGATGCGGAATGGTGTCGAATTGGTCCCATAAAAATTTTATTCGGATAGGCCCAGTAGTTTTTATTTTATGAGCATTTTTGTCTGATCTCGATGACTTAATTGAAATGTAGCAAGAAACTTAGATTCACTAAAAAATATTAAATAAAAATAACTACGTTAAAAACAACCGACTTCAAAAACGGAAAAGTAAAAAATAACAAAGATTTGATATTATTAATTACTACATTTTATATAGATGTGCTATTTATTAAATAGGTTTGAAGTCGGTGCCAAGCACTAAGCACTTAGTATTAACTATTAAGCCCGTGCACAGACTGCAACAAAATCCCCATAATACTCGTAATGAGCCTATAAAATGAACAACTTTTCCCAAAGAACATATTATGTCAAATCCCAATAAAATATTATTTACTATCGCAAATATGTACATAATTGTAATTGTAAATTTATGATAAACACTATTAAAGGGTAAATCAAATACATTTTAGTGATTTTACTTTACCGTATTTTTTTTGCATACCCTACGGCCATGTGTAAGCGAGAGGGAATGATAAGCGATGCCGCATTTAAGATTAGTTTCTTTAATGAAACGCGTTATATTGTATTTGTTTTGTTTTAGGACCAACAAACAAAGAATTCATTGAGCCCAAAGTGCAAGGTCTGTGGAAAATGGCTACTGCTGCTAACTTCACTGTTGATGAGTTGGCTTCATTGAAGGTATTTTTTTAATTATTTTACTTTTAGATATTAACCATTTCTACTTGATACTCAACCTCAAATTATAACGTGAATACTATCCAGGCAAAACCCGGTTATTTTCATCAGAAAATCAGAATTGGGAATAACCATAGACAAATCAAGCTAATATAATGTGGGTAGTAAATAAAACACCAAATGTATTAAAATGTATTTATTTATTCTTATATTTATTGTTCTTACATTTATTAATGTGACATCTATTCTATACTTGTAATATTATAAAGCTGAAGAGTTTGTTTGTTTCTTTCTTTGAACGCGTTAATGACAGGAACTACTGGTCATCACGCCCATTTATCGTGGAAAGCTATAGGCTATATAACGCTAAGACCAACAGGAGCGAAGCACTGCGAGTAAAACCGTGGGAAGCTAGTATTTTATAAAAGGATATCCACCATTTTTCTAAGTTTGTTTTTTTTTCTGTTGTATTATGTTACTTGTTGCTTTCTCCGCTCCACCAAAACAAACTATTGTCAATTCATTGATATTTCATTATTTCTAATTTTAATAAAATGCTCTTCAAAATACAACCTTTTGCCTTAATAATAAAGCTGTAATTCGTATAACATTATAGGTGGAGTTGCAACATTACGAGTCGCGACTTCTGAAGTTGCGCACATTGCACGCCGACCATGTAAGCAAACTTGAGAAACACCATAGCAAGGTTAATGGCTTTTTGTTTTTATTTGCAAATTTTCTGTTGTATTTTACTAGCTTTGTATCCATTTCATCACCATTCTTGTCTTTATTCATCTATTATTTTCATCAAAATCAGTTCAGCTATTTATGAGCCAATGTTATTTAAAATTCCATTTCACGCATTTCGCATTTATTCTTCTTCTGTGAGTTTATCCTTTCCCTCCAAATCATCAGCCCAAACTAAAAGAAGCGGCAGCCCTATTTTACTTTCTAAAATAAAAAATATATACAGCTAGTTGGATCGACATTAAATAAACTTTATTCATGAATTTTCTTCAATATTCATGTTCAGGTGGCAGCCACGGGCGACAAGATGGATCACTTCGCAGACACGCAACAAACTATCAAGAAACACACTTTGAAAGTTGAAAAAATGCACGCAGATCTTGAAGGAAGGATTTTGGCCAGACATACTGAATTGTAGACTTAAAGAGTAGCTGTTTTATGAAGTTCTATTGAATGTATAGATATGTGAAATGTGAAATAAAATATGTTTTAAACTTATTAATATCGTAACTATCTTTACGTATACATGGAGCGAGTTTGAAGAATCAATGATGCGTGACGTCACTAAATGTGTAAAACGGTGTTTAGTGTGGTAGCTAAATAAAATGGGTATCATTTAAGCTATCACCAATTTAATTAGTTTTGTGTTTCTTAAATAATAGGGTTTGTCCTCAAAATAGTAGATCTGTCACCAAAATGTAGTCACCAAACAATGCAAAATCAGTTCCACAATAAATCACCTAAAATCCTGAGATATAAGGTCTAGTACCAAATAAATGTTTTTGTATGTATTATAATAGGTGTGCCCTAATAAGTATTTAAGTAAACTAATTTAAAGAGATAACCAATAAATCATATTATGTTACTAGAAAATTGCATTAAGTTCAAATAAAAAATTAGGGTTGTCATCATCGTTTCAACCAAAAGATTCTGCTACTTAACTAGACTCCCAAGGTTCTAAATTTCCACTGGTAGTATAAATTATATTTAAATAAAATTTTTAGCAGAGTAGTAAATAAAACAATTAAAGTCAAAATAATCAATATTTATTGTTTAAAATAATTACCACTGAACAATCAGCGCTGGTTTAAAATAGCTGGCTTATGGCTAGCAGAATAGTAGATAAAACACTTAATTAAAGTTAAAATAATCAATTTTTAAAGCGCGCCAATTTGTCTCCGCCCCTTTGATCATTTTTTCATTAAAATTATAAATTGATGTATTAAATTGGTAACGAATACTATTAATTTAATATCTGAACGAAATAAAATGTTACTACTGTATTGGTGACAAAATATCAAATAAAAAGGAGTCGCAGTCAGGGATCGATAATCGATTTATTTGGTGACAGATCTACCATTCTGAGCACAGAGCTATTATTTAAGTAACAAAACTGTTATTATAAGAACGAAGTTTATATTCATGTAATGCAATATAATTTTATTGGTTATCGATCTCTTATTTTACACATATATTAACGTTAATTTGATAATTCATACCTGGGAACAATTTTTGTTTATCTGAGAACGAAAATATTTCGTGGTGATAGATCTATTTATTAGGTGATACAACTTGATGACAAATATAAATTTTGGTGATAGAAAATATAGTTCCCAAATAAAATTATGAACTTATCTAGTTGTTAAGAAGTAATAACATAATGTGAGTGTCACAATAATTATGTGGTGATTTGGTTACTAAATAACTTAAAAAGTTGAATCATAATGAATTCTAATTTACTTTCTTCCAGTGTTTAGTTTATAGAAAAATGCCAAATATTCTCATTAACATAATTATGTTGATAAGTGCATTTTTATATTTTGTAATTGATAATTTTTATATTTACGTTTATGAGTAATATTTTTGTAAAATGTATGAATCTCAAATACACAATTATTTCGTTTTTGTTGGTTTTATTCATTCTTCCTAAACCTAGCGCATATTGCAGAAATCATTTTCCATTGAAGATAGAACTTTTTTTTCATTTTGAACCCATACTATTACTATTAATAAACTTCATATTATAGAGTTTAAAGACGTACGTCGTACACATCTTAATGGTCACAAACACAATATAATATGTATTAGGTATATCAAGCAGGGCGATCCCTTCCGTATCCCACAATTTATAGTACGTAGAAACTGTCTCTTAAAAGTTAGTGTCGACATAGCATTTTAATGTATTGGATGTGTCAATCATTAAAATATTATGATCTACAAAAAAAAATTGATAATTTGGGAAAAAACTAACGTACAGCAACAAAAAGTGGTAGTTAAAGCACCACTTAAACAGTATTGTCCAAATGGGATTTCGCTTTGACTCATTAAAAATTATAATAGCAGGTATACATATTATACAATTATAGCAGCTTTCCGCGTAGTCGGAGAATCTACTACAACTCCGTACCAAATATGCAACGCTGCGCAGAGTCGACCACATCCGCGATTTAGGAATACTTTTTGATAAAACCTTAACGTTTAATGAACACATTGAGGCTCTGTGCCAAAAAGCTTACAAATCCCTCGGCTTTATTGTACGGCAATCGGCGAGGTTTAAGGATAGAAACACTGTCGTCGTATTGTACTCGGCCTACGTACGCAGTATATTGGAATACAACGCAATAATATGGAGCCCTCACGAAAAAAAATACACACTACTGCTCGAGAGGGTTCAAAGAAAATTTGCTCGTTATTTGTATTTAAAACTTTACGGATATTATCCTTACATGTATCCATCTCTTTTCGTAATAGGCATGGTTGGCTTAAATACACTTGAATTGAGACGAAAACTTGCTCTCTTAATTCACTATTACTTTTTATTAAATAATCGCGTCGACAATCCTGTCGCTTTGGGTATGTGCGGGTTGTGGGCGCCGCCTCCCGGCGTGTCGCTGCGCCGCCGGCCGCTGTTCGCGGAGGCCTGTGTGCGGACGCAGGCGGCCGGCACCGCTCCGACACACTCGGCCCTTCATCTGTTGAATCGTGTGCTGGCCTCTGATGCCACAATTGATATTTTTGCTGGCGGTGCAAGTTCTGTCCTGCACCTCTTTAGCAGGTGCTTGGATGCATTTAGCCGTTCATAGTTTGTTCGTTTTGATTTTAATTTTTGTTAACGTATTATAACTAATTATATATAATCATTCAATGTATGCTTTGGTATTTTAACTGTAAGTACAATGAATGTTTCAATAAATGAATAAATAAATGAATGTAAATCGGTTTAGTGCTTTAGGCGTTAAGAAAAAAACGGACAGAGTTACATTCGAATCGGTCGCCTACAAAGCTGTCCGCTGTAATATCAGAATAATATTTATATTGTACCAAAATTTTCCATGGCATTGACAAAAAATGGGGCATATTTCCTCTAAATTAATTTAATTGCAAATCAGCGTTATTTACCCTATAACTAGTAACTAGACCTATACTATGATTCAAACTCAAAACTCAAACTTTTATTTATTCAATTAGACTACTTTTAGTAGCACTTTCGAATCGTCATTACATTTAAAGTATTTTTAACATTTACCACCGATTAACAAAAAAATCAAAATTATTGATATGACTAGCCTTTTTTTCTCTTTAAGATTGTTTAGTCGGTCCAGTTTTTTTGAGTTAAATCGTAAAAACAATAATCAAGCCTTTTAATAATAATATTAGTTTTAGAATAGATATTATTATTATTATTTTCTGCAATAACATGCATTGTTTAGTTTTAATAGACGAAAAACATAGAAAAATTGAATTTTCATTGCAGTTTTTTAGCATTAAAGTGCGACGTTTTATAAATATTATTAAAGAATAGGCAATATTCAATCATAAGACGGGATTTGAACCCGCGTCGTTCGCCGTACAGTTCAGTAGCGATAATTTATTTTCAAGTTAATACAAAATTAATTCTTATAATATTATATTGTTATAGACTATAGTTTCATTACATTGTAGCTTATAGTATACATATTACACGAAGATATCAGGAGCAGCAGCAGCATCACGGAGTTTGAAGATATTCACGAACAATAAATCTTGTACTATTCGAGACACACACTCAATTCAATTCAATTACAGATTTAGGATGTGCACTGTGCAGTATGAGCTGATATGGATAGTGTAATGTGTAGTGTGCATAGCGAGTTTACGCTTGGATTAAATAACTCATCGTTTGACTTAATATAGAACGTTTAACAGGATTTTGAACTTGTGTTTTCAATATTCATCATCTGAAATGTACTTAGTTAAGTACCAACTATGAAAAATAGCTAATACTTTTAAAGGCTTTAGTACATTTTCCAGGGGCGAGAGTCGAACTCGTCAAGTCTAGATTTTTTTATCTTCTTTTACAAAGAAGAGTAATGTGTACTATACAAATTTAGTATGTGTAGATAAAAATAATTAATATAATTAATTTTTCAAGTAGGTATTTACAAAAATACATCTAATTTTATTTTGTAACTATCTGCGTCCCGCGGTTTCACCCGCGTAAATGAGTTTACCTTATGAAATATCAGAACAAAAAGTAGTAAGCTATTCCTTATTATATTGGCTATCTATCAGTTAAGCTATTCCTTATTATATTGGCTTATTATATTATATATCTATCAGTGAAAGTCATGTCAAATCGATCCAGCCGTTCCAGAGATTAGCAGGAACAAACAGACAGACAAAAATTGTAAAAATCACTATTTTGGTATATGAACCTCGTATAAATCCTCGCATTTAGTAAAAAGCGGTTATTTTATTATTACAGTCACTCTATATTATTGGTATAGATTTATAATACGATGATATCAGCAGCTGCAGCGGACCGCCCGAAGTTTGAAGACTTGAAGATCACCAACAATAAATCTTGTACTATTCGAGCAAGTCGTACACGCACTCAGCATTCAATTATCATTTCGGATGTGTTGTATGAGATATGAATAGTGTAGTGTGAATAGCGTGTTTACGCTTAGGATATTAAATAACTCATCGTTTGACTAAATAATCAATATATAACGTTTAACAGTATTTTGAACTTGTGTTTTCAATATTCATCATCTGAAATATACTTGTATTATCAAAGTGCTACCAATTATGAAAAATAGCTAATACTTTAAAATGAGTTATGCTTTAGTAGATTTTCCAGGGGCGAGAGTCGAACTCGTCAAATCTAGATTTTTTTATTCATCACCTTTCATAATGAAACGATCAAAATGTACAAAGGAGAGTAGAGTGTACTATATAGATTAAGTATGTCAACATACAAGACCAGTTTCATGGTGTTTTTTTAAACAAATCGCTTTCTTAAAACAGTAATCAACTATTCATAAGTGAATGACATAAAATAAGGATAGGTTCAGCAGATTTTTCCTCAACTGAATATGCGCAAAGCATTTTAAATCTATATCATAAACATTGGAGCAGCACTAGCATTTATATTCAGACTAGAATTTTCAAGTTATTGTTAATATCTATATCTAGTAAGGTTCTCACTTTTCTAATACTATAATTTTTGTTTTCGTTTTTAAGAAGCTTTATGTACAAATAAACCTATTCTGTTCAAATATATTCAGAGAAATATGATCAGAATCACCAAATCGTTTTACACCAACATTTCTGATGTGTGGTCGTGAATTTGATTCCCGTTTCTTTCTTTAAGACCACCACCGCTGCTAAGCTCAGCTCAGCTGCATATGCAGTTAGAAGAATAAGGCATCTCACCGATGAAGAGACGGCTAGATTGGTTTACTTTAGCTACTTCCATAGCATTATGTCCTATGGAATTCTACTATGGGGCAGGGCTGCAGA
>CAJQZM010023714.1:0-18320 GCA_907164665.1 Colias nastes | reverse complement strand
AAGAGTGTGGCCAACGTATCGGCTTTCTCGTTTGCAGTGTGGGCCAGGGTGTCGTCATCCCTACGTAAAGATGGGAAGGATGATTTGCAAAAGTTCCCCTGAATAGCTTTGGCAAGGGACCAAAAGGCACGTGTACCTGAAGGGTAGCGTGCTAATCTCTCGCCAATTCTCTTGATGAACTCTGCCTTGGCCTTTTGAATGCTCTTCTTGTATTGTCGGGAGGCAGCATTAAACCTTTTTTTTTAGATCCTTTGCGTTAGGGTCCTTTTTTGCTATGGCTTCTGCCCAGGCCTGAAAACATTCCTGTTTAAAACGGGATGCCGTTTTACAGGGCTTCCCAAACCAGGGCTGAGACCTGCCGCCAACGGGTACCACAGAGTAAGGAATATAGAGTTCCATACCCTGTGTGACCACATCAGCGACAGAGTCAGCGCAAGCGTCAGCATCCTCGGACACAAAGCAAATCTGACACCATGGGTAGGACGCAAAGAATGTACGCATGCCGTCCCAATCTGCAGATCTATAATGCCAGACACGACGGAAACTTGCTGGTCTTGACCGAGATTTGCGTATGACAGGCACGGTACACCGCACCAGGCAGTGATCGGAAGACACTAGATAAATGAATAAAATATACAGTTGGTTTTTGTAGATGTGATACCACCTTCCAACCAATACCCGCGGCCCCATCATTAAAGCGGCTCGACGGAACACAGTGGGGTTTTAGTCGGTAAGAATCCGACATAACCCACGGCTCCTTTTCTGGGGGCCGTCGGTATCTTTGGAAGATTTCCCCACTTAAAAAAAAGGGAGGTTACCATGTAACAGTTTTATTTCCACAATGTTGGAAGATGATGGCGCTAGACGACCTATATAATTATGATTTCACACTGGAATTAATACTGCTTTAAGACATAGTAACCTCTTATGGTCGTGAAGTACACATTTTATTCGCTACAAAAATACATAAATTCGTAGGTTCTTTAAGAAGAAAAAAAAAACAGAAAAATAACAATCAGGAGTTCGTATTATGGTCCCGAGGCGTTTCATTTGTGGTTTTTCTTTATTATATTACAAGATAATCTTCTGTTATACATTTCATAATCAAATACAATGTTTTTGTACAGCCATATATGTATATACAACGAAATTAAATTTTGTGTTTTTTTCCATACGTAGAAAAACATACTATTTAGGTTACTGAGTAAAATATGTATACTACATAGACTTTTCTAATTGCTTCTTTTATATTTTCCTTTGTATTTCAAACGGACAGCCTTTTAGCCTGTCATGACGTGCTAAATATTTTACTCTCAACGCGACTAATATTTTCACTTCAATAATAAATAACCTTAATATGTAACACAATAATAACATTTCTTCCGAATAACATATAAATACGTTCGTACTTGTCGTGTAGCAAAAAAAGAAATTGTTAATTTCTCAGGAGACTCGCACAAATCAACTTGTTCCCGGGCTGAGAAGGGATTGTTTCAATTGCGTATTCTTTAAGAGTGTGTGACATTGGGCGGGAAAACGTTTTATATAAATAATAATGTTTATTTAGAAACTTATTAGGTGAGGGTTGATTTTTATGTAATTCTTAGATCATTAAGATGTATTTTATTACCTAATATCATACATGGTTTTGTCTCTAAATTGAATGAAATTATAAAATTGTAATGATATCCATTACTTCTCTATCTGCGGCATTTTCTTTATAATAAACAGCATTTAAAAAATAAATACAATTAGGCTGATCGCATAGATCAATGACCTGAAATATATTATATTTGCTGCTTCAATTGTATTATACAAAATAATTGGCTAAATGAAATTTTTTACTGTAATAATAATTTGTCATCAACGTAGTAGGTAATTTATATTATTATCTATTAATAATTTTAAATTCAATTTGTAAGTAATAGTTCTATTCATTGTTGTTTTGTTTACATCACAAATTCACAATTAATAATCTTGTAGATAAAAACTGCACCAAAATATTATTGTTTACAGGTAATGTCCCGTAATTTAGATTACAGACGAAAGCGCGATTAATTATTATCACAATTTTATCTGATAAGTATTTGTTTGCCACAATAATTGTCTGTCTAATCATCTTTGTTTTTATTTTGGTTTGTCTGTAATGTGACATCATAAAGTGCCACACCTTACTTTTATTTTTATTTATACTCTCCCACGTACTCCATGAGACAATTGAGTCTTTTCACATGAGTTGGATCCATAAACAAACTTTTCAGCTAGAGAAAGTCCTACTAAAATCGGTTGAGTCGTTCCGAAGATTACCCTCAAAACAAACAGATAAAATAAATAACACAAGATTTTTGAGGAAACATAGTTATTTTCTTCATCTACGATTAAATTTAATTTTAAAAATGTAATTGATGATTACTCCTATTTCCATAAACTTGCTTGCCAAATACAGGACGGTTAACAGCTATTTTGCCCACATTTTTCTAGTTCTGCGGTTCAGAGGTAACTAAAGTTGTCTTTACTAACCACATTCAACTATTAAAAGTTTGTTTGCCAGGTGTTTAAAGGGTGCGTGTGTAAAACGCATTAAAAGGCATGTTTGTACAAAAGTTAATTACATTGGATGCGAAAGGCGAAAGTTATAAATCACAATCAGTCGCTGTCACGCGAAGTAATTTCGGCTAAAGAGAAACCCATATCCGTTGCATTTATCGGGTTCCGATTCGGAATTAATTCATGGCGTTATTAAAAATTGATGGATAGTGAAGGAAAAGATGGAGATACGCTGGTCTGTTTCATTATTAAGTGCGATATAAATTATTATTATGTTCGGAAATCTTCGGGAACGCAATTTGTCTAATTCTTAAAGTCTTATTAAAATAAGCGATTGATTAATTAGCCGCAATTTAGATTTTGATTAGAGAAAAGAAGCCAATCGTAGGTACATCTCTAATCATTTAAAAAATGGTTATTTGGGTAATTATGTTTACGTACATAAACCCTCAAAAGATGCGTCTAGGTAAATTTTAAGTATCTACTTAAAACTAGAATATCGAAAGTATAAGAAATAATACTTATTTTTATTTAACCCATTTCTCTATGATACGTAAAACAAATTTAATGAAATAAAAGCTTTCAATAAAAAGGAACGGTTATAGCTAACACTATTCCAAGATCATTCGAGAAGAATAAAATCCAATTTAACGAACACAGAATTTCCATTTCCACTTAACTTACACTCATGAAGTTCGACAGCAATGGAAAAACTTAATTTACTTGCGAATGAATAAAAAGCAAATTCTATCAGATCCAGAACGCATGCCGCCGGCACAAGTTTAAATAACTTTACAAATGTACTCTATTTACTAACCTCTCGAACCGCGCAGCCGTTATACGCTGACATAGATTAAGTTACAGAAATGCTACCTACAATTCTTCGACCACTTAACATTTCCTAGTTGTGCTACAAGCTATTTATATGATGCCTGCAGTATTCTCTAAGGTGCACTGTTTACATTGCAAATATTACCGGCTCTTAGCGTCGCATTTGGTTGCCGAAAAGGTGGCATAATATTATATCCATTGTAGAGACAGCGGTAACTAATTTTGATAGTTAAGATTCAGGTACATTCTCGTACTGTGCTTGCAATTTCGTAATCATTTTATGAAATACAATAAGCAAAAATAAAAACTAAAATAAATGTTCTAAGAGTCTGAGTTTGATATAATACCCTTCTTTATAGAGTAGTTTTCAGGGAAAACACTCAATTTTTCGTAATTATCTCTTGTGCTCTTCTGATGTCACTATTATTTGTATTTTGGTGCACAGTAAAGAGAGAAGAGAATTATTGTTTTCCAAACTTTTAAATTCTTCCTGATAAATACTTAAGTAGCATTAGGAACATGGTTCCCTCTTGACTTATATTTTCTCATAGCAGCGAATATTAGAATTTTATAATATTATATTATATTCTTTGACAGAGATTTTACAAGAAGTTGCTACAAAGATGCAAATATGGAATTGGTCTATCCATGCAACACACGCTTCGCTTATTTTACTGTAGCCAGAAAGTGCCTACATTTTTAAACGTCTGGCATATGGCGATACTTTAGTATTCTCCAGATATTTTTCGATAAGCTTGATAAAAATACCGTATACTGAAGTCTGTTTATTTGTTGGCGGGTTGCGTAAATTAAAGAGGGTTGTGTAGGAGTGAATATTTATTAAGCTGCCGTAAGATATATGTAACTAAGTCTACTATTTTCACTGATGTTAATAGCTTTTAAACAACATTGCACAAAAAGAGGATTATTATATTTTTTGCATAGTTATACAATACAATATATAAATAAAAACGTATCTAGTCCGTATAATTAATCAAAACGGGTACAGCGTTTTCAGTTCAAACTAAGAGTAAGTTTCTTATTATAAACGTCAGTTTTAAATTCCTTAAGTCCTTACCAAGGCTCGGCAACTATAGCAGCACAAAAGATATACTCAGAGATATATCTCATTAGAAAAATATTGATCGGTTCCACAAAAGGCTTGCGGTTTCATTAACAACTTTCCTCAAATGTTTATGTTTGCGGAGCTTCTTTGAAAGGCTCGGAACATTTAACTTTTACAATTTTACGCGATTCGTGGAGTTTGTGGTGCTATCAGTTATTCGCTCGGGTTTTGTTTAAATCAAACATCATTTGGGAATGTAGGTTGGCTTCTAAACTGTTTATGTTTCTATGAATATATCGACGAAACTCGGTTATTGGATCTAAAAGGTTTGCTGGAGTTGGTTTCTCCTTTCGTATAAATAGAATGCACATATTCCTTTGTTTGTATTTTAAACTAGGTGATTCAATGATATGTAGGTATTATATTGTATTGGAAAATGTATGTTGACTTATTTTTGTTATTCTTATTCGTTTTCTTTAAACTAAGATTAGTTCAAATCCTATTTGGCTATTTAATGAGAATTTTTTTTTTCTGTTTTGACTTTGTTTGATAAATGGCACATATCAAAATACAACTTATTATGAAAATGACAATTGAATTAATAGAAAGAAAATTTTAAGTGATGTTAATCGTCCCTTTTCAATTTTCCCATGGTTCAGACTAATCGAAATAATAGATTGTTCAAGGGATTTTATATACAAATTAAATAAACTTCCTCATCCGTACCTTTAAATTATTTTCAGTATTACAGTCTTGACTACTCATCAAATATGTGCTTTAAATTGATAAGCGCTTGAAATTGCTTTTGAACTTATGTCTAAATCGGTGTTTAGATTAACGTTAGTTGGTGTGTGTAGGTAAGTGAAATGGATATGAATATAACTAACTTTATAGGCAATATGGTACAAACTTTGACAAAACGTTTATTTAGACTTCATGTAGGTCAGGGTATATTCGATTTTCAAGTAGGTAATTTAGAAGTTTATGTCTGAGCTAAGGTGAGTTTTGTGAAGGACAAAATTATAAATAAGTAGGGAGGGAACAGAAATATTTTATGAGGAGATAATATAGTTTTGGTGTTTATATTTTTAGTGAAAATTCTAAAAAGATAGCTAATATAGATATTATTAAAAATAATTATTTTAAAGTAGTTAATTACTTTTACCAATGTTATAATATGTTAACACCATTATTAAATACTAGCGGTCCGCCCCGGCTTCGCCCGTGGTACATATTTCGCAATAAACGGTAGCCTATGTTCTTTATCAGGGTCTTAAGATTGTCTGTGCCAAATTTCATCAAAATCGATTGAGAGGTTTATGCGTGAAAACCATACATACATACATACATAATTACAAAATTTTCCTCTTTATAATATTAGTATAGATAGATAATATTATGTTCCCTTTAAATATATGTACTTAATTTGCTTTGTCCTTCATTATTCTATCAGAAACAGCCAACAACTGTTAGTCCTAAAAGGTCATGGCTTAGTTGTAAACTTTCCGTACAACTAGATTTACCTTCCTACCAAATTCGAAATACCTTGTAGAATTGATTGAGCAAAGTTTTAAGTGAGCCAAAAACTTTTGGGCATCAATAACAAATTAGTATAATAGTTAACAGTTCAAAATTATTGTCAATAAAGTATAGTTGAAAAGGTCAAATATTTTTTTTTGTTGAAATTAAAAATATTTTATAACAAGCGTTTTACGTTTAACTATATTTAAAAAGACACTCCAAAAAATTCGACACAATTTCTGTAAAGCGCGCTCAAAAAGAAATTCCGGACTGACGGGCAAAAAACATTTTAATACGAATTTTAGCAATCCATCGAGCGAGCGATCGAGAAATTTTGATATGAAAAATATCCTATACAAATATTCAAATCGAGTAGGACAAGCCGGAATGGGCTTTTGATTTTCATTCAGTTTTCAGTTCGGCTTGTTAGTTTTACGTGGTTGTGCTTGTAAGGGCGCGGGCACACCGACTTGGCCACTCGACTTGCCAGTTACGTTGTTGGATTGTTATTGCAAATGGAAGTGGTTATTGATATCTGTTTTCTAAGCTCGTCAATTGCAAAAAGGCATCCCACTTTTAGGTCGCATTTTTCAGGAATCGTATGTTTTGTAGTAAAGAATAACTAGCTCGTTCAATAGCGTTTCGAAATTACGACAAGATTTACAAAACTTATCACTATCAAGCATATTTTTCATGAAAATTTTACCTACTTTAAAAGCACTTTCGGTATGTAATTTTATAGAAGTCTCAACTGAAATAGACTACAGAGTATCAGTACGTTTATACACAGGTAATTTAATATTTAAAATAGTTGAACATTTTCTATGATCTTACAGTTTATAACGTTCATATTCAGAAACTGTTATATCTGGGAATCAGTTGGAACTTCGGTCCAACTGATAAAATGCATATTCTTAGAATATTCAGTACAGATGCTTTTCTAACACTTTGTACAAATATTATTTTAAGTGGGAAGCAAGTAAGACTATGAATAACGCTCGAAATGTCGGTAAAGTTGGTACCATTGTTATGTTTGCTAATAGAGGAGTCACTAACATTTATTTTAATACGTATTGATTATTTAATGAGTTTCTAAATAAAATGGTTAAAAACGATTATTTTACTTTATTTTTCCTATTTTTTAAAGTCGCAGTTACAATAACCTTTCATTAGTCATAACAAAAATATTTTGAGTTTTTGTTCACGTAAGTAATAGACAATAAAAAATATAGTGTTGAATGACATTATGCATAAAAGTATCAACTTGCATTGCATCTAAACGTATTAAGTATTCATAGAAACTCGTTTAAATATCCAAGACAGGAAAATCATTTGCAATTAAAACTTGTATAGTGAAGTTTAATAAGAAACAAGAGAAAACTTTCGAGAGCAGTTGTTTTGCATACATTTTAACTCGTTAAAAATTCTGGGATGGATACTTACTTTATTTACGCTACCTTGTATTATAAGATAGTGTTTTAAATTAGCTTTAGCCTCTGACTTTGCTCGCCTGGCGGGTATTAACTTTTACGTGAAATTTTGATATTTATTCTCATACACTTGTAAATTTATCAGAGTGGTAATATAAAGGTATTCAAAATAATAATTGTTTCGTCTAGTTGTTTACACGCATATTTTACACGCATATTTCAACTACCACGACATCTAGCGGAAATTTTGACGAGCGTAACTCATTTTCGAGTATTTCAGTGACATATTAACGAGCGGATTTCCCCAATTTCATTCACGAAATCCCGTTTTAATTAAAGTGGTGATAGCTAGAGAGAATTAAATTAGGTGATTTTATGAAGGAGACGGTACCATTGAGAACGGAACCTAACGTGTTACGATTCAGTACCGACGGCGCGAGTTTTATGGTACGGTTTCTTTGAATAATGGAGTAGACGACGCGTAAAGAGATCCATCTACTGCAAGTTACAAGCGAGTGCCGAGTGTGCGTCAATCGAGTTTTTATAGTTGTGGTATTGGTCGTATTTTCTTTTGCTTTATCTGTGATAATGTCATTCGATTTTGTTTTAACATGTGTGGATATTATCCTGCTTTGTTTTTCAGATAATATTATTATGGTATAGAAAAACAGTGGGTTGTTAAATAAATAAAATCTTGTATGATGTAGAAACAAATGAATTAAAGGAGAAGATAGACTCTTTAAGTCATATGTTAAATGATGTCAACCAAAAATATTCTGCTGCTCAAATACAAATAAACGAGCATATACAACAGGCAGATGACTTAATTAAGTTGAGTACTGAAAATATAGATCGCTTTGAGTCGCTGACCAATAAATATGTATGTCAGTGTTCAAAAAGTGACAATGAGCAAACGTCGCCCCATAAGCTTGACTGCACAGACATACATAGTGTAAAACCCGTGACAACAATTTCAACTAGCAAAACTAAACACCTTTCCGAGCAGAAAATTATTGTGTTGTCAGATAATATTGGTCAGGGTTTTGGCGCTATGCTCAACAATTTAGGGCTTAAAGTCACTAATATTTGCACTCCTAACAGTTCATTTAATTATATAATCAAATCACTTGATCATTTCAGCTTTAATAAGAATAATATTGTAATTATACTATATGGAGATAGTTTAAATGTAAAAAATAAGGATATTGATGTAGGATTTCAAAAAATGTTGGAAATTAGTAGTAAGACTCAATGTAAATTTATGTTGTGTACATTGCCATACCTACCTGGTTTGACACAAGAACAAAATAGATTAATTCATAATATGAATTTAAAATTGTATAATGTAACAAATCATCATCGTGATGCATTTTTTTACTTTGACATTAATTTGTGTATTAAATCTTTTACTTTGACAAAGAATACAGTGTATCTGCCATCTAGATATAAGCGAGAACTTGCTATGTTAATAGCATATAATATTAACCAGTCTGGTACATGTTCGGTATCAGACCCTGGATCTTCTATAATTTTATGTAGTAGTAATTATATACACCAACCTAGTGTTGACAGAAAATCTAGCCCTAAGCTAGATTTAAACTAGTATATAAGACAACAGCTAAGCAGACTTTTTCTATTGTACATCAAAACATTCAAGGCTTGGCTAGCAAATTATTAGAAATAGAATTGTTTTTAAATCATAATAGTATTAAGGTTTTTTGTGTAACAGAACATTGGCTTAAACAATGTCAGTTGTTAATAAATATTGATAATTATAAATTAAAAAGTATATACTTCAGGACATATGCTAATTATGGAGGTTCTCTTATTCTTGTACATAATAGTGTAAAATGCAAAGAACGAACTGACATTGTTAGTCTTTCTGTAGAACGGACCATTGAACTGTCCTGTGTTGAACTGGAGCGTTACATTATTGTTTGCGTTTATAGACCCCCTTCCAGTGACTATAATATGTTTGAGACAGTCATGGAAGAAATATTAAAGCGTTTAAGTAGGAGTAAAAAAAAAGTTATAGTATGTGGTGATTTTAATATTGATATACTTTTACAAACACAAACGGCAACACGAATTGTTAATTTGTTTCAGTCATTTAATCTGTATAAACTTTTTAATGAACCCACACGAATTACACCTACTTCTGCAACCTGTATTGATAATATATACTGCGACTGCATCTGTTTAGAGAAAAATATTCTCAATACACTCACTTCGGATCACTGTGGCCAGAAAGTAGTTTTTGAATGGGATTGCTTACCTGAATTTAAAAGAATTAATGTTAGGCCTATAACTAAAAAGGCATTAATAAATTTAGAGATAATATTAATAAAAACCTGCCCCTACTGAATGATCAATCCTGTCATAATAATCCTTGTGAAATGTTTAAAAATCTTTTTAATTTAGTTCATAATGAATTTGAAAAAATATTTAAAGTTAAATCTTTAAATATTACCAAGGATTTACCATTTAGTAAATGGGCGACACCTAGCATACATAGGTGTAGGATTGTTCTTTATGAGTTATATGGTATGAAGCAATATAACAAAGACCCATCTTTTCTTAGTTATGTTAGAAATTACTCAAAAACTTTTAAAATTGTTTGTTTTACTGCGAAGCGTTTGTATATCAGAGATAAAATACGCGACTCGGATAATAAAGTTAAAACAGTTTGGTCTATTATTAATGGTGAAATGGGTAAAAGCAAATCAAGTAATACCATAAAACTTGTAAATAATGGCATGGTTATTGACAAAAATGCTGATGTTGCGCTTGCTTTTGAAGATTTCTTTAGTAGTGTCCCTGCTAGCATTACTAATAATTTAAATTCGTCTTCAGTACTTGCAGAGACCTTTTTGAGGGACCATGTTGCGGGGTGCAGTACATTATTTGAATTGCGTCACGTAACTGCTAATGATATTGTTACAGCATTTAAGACACTTAATTTAAAAAATACTTGTGATCTTTGGGGAATGTCCGTAAATTTAGTTAATAATATAATAGAAAATATTGCAAACAATTTAGCTTTCATATTTAATAAGTGTTGTGACTATGGTACATTTCCTAATTTACTAAAGCTTAGTAAAGTCATACCTCTATTTAAGAAAGGCGATCAAGAAGACTGTAACAACTATAGACCTATCTCGATTTTACCAACATTAAGTAAGGTATTCGAAAAGTTAATATTAAACCAATTGACTAGTCACTTTGCTTCTAATAATTTGCTGCACACCAAACAGTTTGGTTTCACAAAGGGGCGCTCAACCACAGATGCTGGAGTTGCACTACTAACACATATATATAAGGCATGGGAAAACTCAAAAAATGCTTTGGGGATTTTTTGTGACCTCTCCAAGGCATTTGACTGCGTTGAACATTGTACATTATTGCGTAAACTTAAACACTATGGGATTAAAGGACAAGCTCAGAACCTCATAGCCTCATACCTGCATGATAGGATACAAACTGTAGTTGTTAATGGAGAACGTTCTAGCGGTGCGTCAATTAACATTGGTGTTCCACAAGGATCTATTTTAGGACCCTTCTTGTTCTTCGTATATATCAATGATCTACCTTATTATTTACAGGATAGGTGTGAAATAGTTCTGTTTGCAAATGATACCTCATTAATATTCAATGTGGATAGGCATGACCCAAATGTTGACGAAGTGAACAGTACTCTTTTACACATATCCGACTGGTTTACTGCTAATAATAATTTATTATTAAATGCCAAAAAAACAACTTGTGTTGAATTTTTACTACCTAACGTTAAAAAGTTGAGCAGAAATATTACCTTGAACGGGGAGGTATTACACCCTACAGAATCGACTGTATTTCTTGGGTTAACATTGGACGAGAAACTACAGTGGGGAGCCCATGTCAACACCGCTGCAGGTAAGCTCAGTTCAGCAGCATATGCAGTCCGAAAGGTAAGGCATCTCACCGATGAAGATACAGCTAGATTGGTTTATTTCAGCTACTTTCATAGTATTATGTCCTATGGAATTCTACTATGGGGCAGGGCAGCAGATATAGAAACTATATTTATCTTACAGAAAAGAGCCATTCGCTCTATATATAATTTACGTGCTCGGGACTCACTAAGAGATCTCTTTAAGAATACTGGTATCCTAACTGTACCATCACAGTATATATTTAATAATATATTGCATGTACACAAAAACGCCGACGTACAAGAGTAGGAGATAGACACTGTTATGGCACAAGGAACAGAAATAGAATTGAAATGCCATTTTTCCGATTAGCTAAAGTTAAAAATTCATTTATGGGTCAAGGTATACGCTTTTACAATAGAATTCCTCATAATATTAAAGAGTTTGGTAGTGCTAAATTTAAAACTTATGTAAAAAATATATTAGTTCAGAGAGCCTATTATAGCATTAAGGAATATATGGAAGATGAAAATCCATGGAGGGTTGTCGCGTAAGAACCACAGGACAGTTCTTTGGCATATTATGATATATTATGTAGTTAGATTTAAGTTACAGATTATGTAATATTGACATGATTTTAAAAGAGCAACTATGGAGTTTCTTGCCGGTTCTTCTCCATAGATACTGCTTTCCGAATCGGTGGTAAATGTTAAAAATACTTATGTAATGACGATTCGAAAGTGCTACTAAAAGTAGTCTAATTGAATAAATAAATGTTTGAGTTTGAGTTTGAGTTTGAAAATAAAAAAAAAAAAAAAATTATCAGCTTTTGTTAAGAATAATTGAAACTTTTCCAGTTTTTGAAGTGAAAACTTCTTTAGCGGCGTTGAGCACTTTTTCTGTAATGGGTATAAAATCTTAAACTCGCGTCAGGACACGTGACCTGATCAAAAAAGCGTAAGACAGATGGAGAGTAGACAGCTATCCCCTCTCTACTACGCGCGATTTCACTTCTGCCGGCACTCCCGGAGTGCAACCCGTCTTTTTTTTTTCAGATTGAATTCGAATCTTGACTCTATATGTCGAACAAACTAAGAAGTATGTTTAATAAAACCAGATAATTAATGATTAACCATTTAATGTTAAGAAATGAGAACGCTGAAACTTTTCACTTGTATCCAAAAATAAAACCGTTCGTATACAATTTGATGCTAAATATCCCAGATTAAATCGCTTGTTAGAGTTACTGTCATTGGAATGTTCTAAGGTTTTAAAAATTGCATTATATGAGATTTTACTATTCAAAAAGTGTTTTAAGATAACTCATGTAAATATACTATGGTCATTTACATCGAACTCTTTTTACACAAATATAAAGTTTGTTTTCTTGACTTTGTGAATAAAGTAATGATGTAGGTACTTAATTATATAAGAGATAGAGTAACTTTTTTAACGCTCTTTTTTTTCAACCATAGTGTATGATCAAGCAATCAAGATACTAATAGTGTTTCTTATTCAACACCCTAAAACATATAAAATATTGTACAATAACCATATATAATTGAAAATCCTCGCTCACTTCACAGTAAAATCAGTCACATTGTTCTAGAAGATTAAGCTAATTACAGCTCGAAAGATAATGGAGAATGCAATTAGCTTCATGCGTGTCACGAGACAGTGCTAACGATATTAATGTCTGCTCTCATGTTTTTACCTTTTTGTATGTACCTTCATCCCTTGGTCACGCCTTAGTTTTTGCCGTATGTATTTTTGTGTTGAAGAACTCTTCAATGTAATAAAAAATGGTCAAGTGCGAGTCGGACTCACAGCTGAGGGTTCCGTACAAATAAGCTGCAACTGCAAAAAAAAAATTGATCAGACAGACAAGCAAATTGTTAGCAACAGGATCCTGTTTAACTTTTTGGATGTGGAACGTTGAAAAATAATGAATTTGCACAGAAAATTTAAAGAAAATGTCAGCAAACTTTATTTACGCGCGTTTGATAATTTGCGTGAAAACTAAACAATGTCAGTTCAGCTATAATTATGAATAAATTTTCTCGGGCATTTCTGTATACATGAATATATGGGCTCATAGATACCTAACACATAAATTCATCACATCGTTCCCAGTACCGGGAATTTTCTTCAGCAGCCTTTGCTTTTTGCAGATTTACCTGCGGCATTTGATATAATATTTATTGCAAGTTCAAGCTCATTATATATTCTCAGTAGAATTCATTAGATATTACATAAAGAGTTAATAATTTCTCATAGATACCACTTAATTTGTGGTTCGTAAGAGTTCGCAAGAGTGTGATTTCGTGTTCTTTTTGTATAAGAACGTGTTGTTCAGTATAAGAACATTGCATAGAATCTTTTCGACCGCACTAATAACAACGAAATAATGCTCTACGCCTGCTCTACAATATAAAAATAAACTATCATTAAATAAAAATCTTCATTTGTCATCTCCATATAATTTGATGTGTATATTTTATTTCGTTCTCAGTAGGCTAACAAATATGACATTAGGAAGAAAAAATATTAATCAGTGGTTCCTTTGCAATTCCCTGTGCCTATTCTATGTCAGTGTAATCCGTCTCAATCAAGATGGGGTTGCTTTCTTCCCAAATTGGAGCCGCATTATGGCTGTGAGAAATGACTGGTTTATGCTTTCATGACTATTTTCTAGGAAAACATCGCTATTTACTCAATGGTATGATGTTTAATATTGTTGTTAAACAAACGATAAATACTCATAATCGCTACGGATTTATGTATTCATGTTTGAGTTTAATAATATGGATGCGATAGTGGGTAAATCCTATCGCATTGATGATATCGATAGATGTTTGTTACTCTTTCAAGAAAAAACAGCTGGTTAAATCTGTTTTAAATATTCCACGAAGGTTTCTTTTAATCTGGTTCGTGGGACTTTTAACCAGATACCTACAATGTAAGTAAAGCCAAGCTAATTAAAAATATGTTCCAATTAGTAATTAAAAAAAAAAAAGACGGGTTGCACTCCGGGAGTGCCGGCAGAAGTGAAAACTTGATTATTAACGTTCAGCATGTTTGATATTTTGGAATGGTATCCGTCTTACGCATGGAATATAAGGGCTAAAAAAAAAAAAAAAAAATCCGTCTTACGCTTTTTCGACCAGGCCACGTGTCCTGACGCGAGTTTAAGATTTTATACCCAACGCCGCTAAAGAAGTTTTCACTTCAAAATTAAAAGCATACCTACTTAAAAATAGTAAGGTTAATGTTTAATTTGGATGCTAAAGCTCCTTAGCCGAATAAAGTTCATGCCATTTAAATGCTGCAATCTATTTCTATCGAACCTTTTAAATCTCTGACGAAATAAATTCATAACACACTATATTCAAAATACCATTAACCTTATTAACCAAAAAATTAATACAAACGGTAAAGCACAAATTCGTTTTAGCATTTGGCACGGCGCCGCAGTAGAAATGCCAAATATATTATCTCGCGGTTAAATATCGGTTGTACAAACTCCTACTAGCCTTGGAATATTTCCTGCTCACCAATTTATCGTTCTAAACAATCGTTTGTATCAATTTGCCTGAGCTCATAGCAAATCAATGAATTCTCTATGGGAATACAACGGTTATTTGTTACTATTGTGCGAGTTATTTAACGGTAGCTGATTCATGTATCTATGAGCGTGTGCGTTATTTTAATGACCTAATTGAGCGGTCATTATGCTGATAGTAATTTTGGTTCAATTGTTTTATTACAACTAGCTTTTGTCCACGATTTTCCTGGTAATTTGATTCAAAGACTGCAGTATTCTAGTCTCTTACTTATCTCTGCGGGAGACATCAATATTCATTCAGCTAACAGCTTATGTTGAGTTATTAAGTAACAAACATCCATATTATAATCAAACGATTATTGAGATACATATTCCATTTGGACTCCACTAAATAGATGGATCAGAACAGCACATAAAGAAGGTAGGGACAATAGATAATAGTAACAGATTTCTCTTTCAATAAAATAGTGAATGAAATTCGCAATTAAGCTTCGCACCTTTTGGGCAAGTTTTAGCACAGAATACTTAATAGTAGCTAACGCTAGTTTTAATTAAACTTGTTTATAATTAGGTCACGTGGTATGACTTATTTTTTATTCGGTGAAGCAGTTGCTAAATACTGCATTACTTCTTTTCCATCTTCTTTGCATCTTAAAAATTTCATGATAAAAACATGCCGCCAAATAATAGATGAATTTATTTCGCCAAAACCAAATGTCTACATCTTAAGACATAAAGCGGCAAAGCACGGGCTGCACGTAAGCTCTTGAATAAAATAACAAAATTAATAAAACCTCAAAACGTTGGCGTGAATGCAAAATGTTAAGCAAATGTGGTGTCTCAGAAAATTGCGAGAGCACCATAACGACGTAGCATTTGTCATCGCTAACAAAGGCGGCCATTGCGACGATCTCTTTTAATTCGTTCCAGTTTACGTGTTAATACCTCTTGGAATCGTTTGGGATGGAATGGAAATGAGTGGAATGGTTAGTTTTTGGAGTCTTTTTTTTTGTTTTCGTGAGTGTCTCCTTTAAACATAATATATTATGAGTACTTATAGTTTTAGTAATTTTTATAATTTTAATTTAGCACTTTTAGCGATATACAGCAGTTACACCTATAAGGGTATGAAATGGTATTATTTTAGTGAAGAAATCAAATTATTAAACTTCACATTGCTCTGATTTAGTAGTATGTGAGTATTCTAGATAAAAATTAGATGAATTATTAATAAATATGTGAATATAAGTCATTTTGCTACAAAAAAATGCTCTATATGTAGATATAGTTTTTATTTTCTTTCCGTTTGTAATGCGATGTTTCATCGTGGTAAAAGTAGCTTTTAGCCTTCTATCTATTTCCATCCACAAAACAGCCTTACGTAGTTATAATATTAGTAAGGAGAAGTTTAAGTGTAGTAAACCGTATTCAAATAGGATTTTTCTTCTATAGTCAAAATTGCGTAAAGGTTCTATACTGTATAATAACGTGGATCCAAGTTACCCACCGAAAAAACTATTATGAAAAACAATAAATTGTTTACAGTCTCCGCCCACAGCGATGTTTTAACCACTGACGTCAATTTAAGGCTCTTACACTCCGATTTCAAAGTACTTTGTAATCTTGGGTTCCTTGAAGCAAATTGCCAGTGAAAACCGCAAGGCTAACAGTGTCGTATTCAGTACCTTCGTAACCAAGTTAATTACTCCTTGTTTTGGTTTCGAGTCCATTAAGTAGTAGGGAATTATGTTCCTTAAATGATACAAGCTCCTTTTTACTTGGGGCTATAATTGTTTAAATTGCTGTCAGTACGAGTGGATGTGAATGGGAGCGGTAATGGTTTTTAATTAATTACAATTATGCTTTATAAACAGGAAATGTTTTTTCTAATTCTCTGGTTTTTATAAATGGAAATTTTGGATTGAGTCAGATGTGTGTAAATAAATAAACGACTATTAGAACTGGAATCATATAGTTTATGGAAGATAGATCCTACTAGTTGAATGAGTGCTGCTGAATAATTTGTTATTTTAGAACTGTGTAAGTTTTGAACTAACTAAATAAAAATAATGATATCTGTATTTTCTATTCATTTATTCTGAAATTCGTGTTCTGATATATCTTACGGGACAGGGGGCTTAGTATCCGTACGGTCTCTATAATCTTACGGGGACATTATATTTTAAATATTTATGTTGCAATATTTATTTGCCATAAACTTTGTAACGTGTTGAAATGTAAACTTTATTCTCAGTTTGTTGAGCTTCCATTTCCACTGCTTGTCTTCCAGGAAAAGCTGGGAATATGTGAACTTTGTAGCTGTTGCATGAACGTATTACTCGTGGTCAAAGTTTAGAAACATTAAAATGTATCACTTGAAGCACCTATACTTTAGAAATCCAAACAAGCATTTGTCACTGAAAGAGAGTTTTGTGAAGAATTAATATAACGAATATAACGAGTTTGAAAGAAAGCTTTATCTGAAAAAGCGTGGAATATCATTTGATATTATTACAATATTTTTGTTAAATTGAAATGTGTACTTACTTTTATTCTGAGGCGCCTATCATCCAACAATTGCCTCCAACGTAGTAAAATGTCAAGAATCTCCATAGGTCTTTTACAAATTGTAAGCTCGATATAACATTATTATAATTTTTTGGAGATCTTCTGTTCCTTAATCTTTATTTATTAAGTTTGGAATACATGCCTAACAATGGTTATATTAAAACGTTAATACACGTCTAAAGAGTGTTTACGAGGATTACAGGCCTTTTGTGAGCAGTCTGTTCAATAAATTTATTAGATAGGCTTAAAAAAGCAAACGTATAGATTGAAGTAAAACACACAAAAATCTGCCAGACAAACATGCAAATTCGAATAGCCCACGTTTCGGCTGGTATTATGTGAAATGGTCCATAGGATTATGCGACTCGTGGCAGCCGGTTCGCCTTAATTAAGTGCATGTTGCTTATTCAACTGCCTTTTGACCCGTATCTTTCGCATGAACGTTTGTGTATCGATCGTTGTACAATGTACATACACGTTTCGTTTAGATTTATGTTTGCTTTATTCATAACATGTTTTTTTTTGCTTCGGTATAATATGTTGTATTTGAGTTTATTTTTTATATTTCCTATGTAACTAAAACGAACTAGTAGTTAAGGTAAGTTATAAGAATTTCAAATACCAAATGTGTATTTAGCATTCGCGTCATTGGTGCATCGATGGTTTTATAATTACCGTCGCCTTTTGAAAAAATAGTGATCAAAACTTGTGGGTGTATTTTAGCAGGCGCCTACATTTATTAGTATATTTTTTCTTCTTTTCATTCTTCTTGCTGCAGCTGCTACTGGATTTAACAAGGATAAAAAACAAATAGGACAGCTGGGGATATGGTTGTGTTTATGTTTCAATGGATTTAGGGTGGCAAGAAAGTCGAAAATAAA
>CAJQZM010023713.1:0-35441 GCA_907164665.1 Colias nastes | reverse complement strand
ACCCTTTGTGCGCGAGCCCGACTCGCACTTGGCCGGTTTTTTTTGTTATAAAACGGATTAATATCAACACGATTTGATATCAAACACGGTGTAGATGTTGTAATTTATGGTCATTACGATCTATAATTGTAAGTACTTCGTTCTAACATCAAACATTTTTACTGGTCATTAATCATTTCATTTTGATTTATGAAGATGAATAATAATATAATTTATTATAGAGATCCATAGAGACTAGGTATGTTTATAAATAGCTTATTGAAACTAAAGCAGAAAAAATATAACTTTTTGTCACTTATTCATCTTAAACTATTCATAGAAGACAAGAATGAAGTCACCATTTGTGTATAGAACTCACAGATAGAACTAGACTCAAACTCAACTAATCCTAAAGAACGAGTTTTTCTATAGAGATCTCGCTTCGCTAGTTGTTTTCATTTTACAAGTATTTAGCTCAGTCGCTCGGCGCCAGCCGTGTGAGCTGTACGTGTTGTTTACGCGCAGGCGCTTAACGTCGTTACTCGTTTAAAATGTCTGACAATGCGTGTGCGATCGATCCATGCGGCGGTGCTTTTAACGAAGAATCGGGTGGCGAACTATTTGGTTTACACCCTATGTCTGCGGTTATGTCTTCTGACGAATCAATACATCGTAAACGGGTGAGAGATTATAGTGATTTAGACAATGATGATTTTATTGAGGTAAATAGAAAATCGAAGCGGTTAATTAAGAAGCAGTCGAAAAGAAATGCAGTAAACGACAATCAGGCAACGAGCAATAGTTCGATTCATTCTCAAAGTTCGGATATAATATATGAAGTTACTTTGACGTCAAAAGATCAACTTCCTAAACAAATCGCTTTCGCAAAATTGTTAAGGGACTTGAACATTAAGAATATTGTAAGAATTAAATTTAAAAGTAATTATAAAGTATCGATTGCTTTTGGAGATAAAGAGAATGCTGACTTCTTAATACAATGCGAAGAGTTAATTAAAAGAGATTGGAGATGTTATAGAACTGATGAGCTGAAATTTTGTTATGGTATAGTGAGGCAAATAGATTTAGACACAAGTATAGAAGAGTTACAAAAGATTTTTGTATGTGAGAGTGAGATAGCCTCTTTGCGGCGTTTACGTCGTCAAAATAGTGAAGGGATATGGGTTGACAGTGAAACTATTCGCATTTGTTTTAAGAGTACCGCTATACCGCCTTATGTTTCTGCATACGGTTGTCGTTTTATAGTGGAACCGTATACATTCCCAGTCTCGCAGTGTGCGAATTGCTGGCGCTTTAGTCATTTAAAAAAATTCTGTCCACATAAAAAAAGAGTGTGCCCTAAGTGTGGTCTTAACCACGAGAATTGTGACACAAAATTTTTCAAATGTGTAAATTGTGGCGGTCCACATATGGCGATTGAAAGAAGTAAATGTCCGGAATTTAAAAAAGAAAAAGAGTTAAGATGTATAATGAGCGCGGAGAACTGTTCATATAAAAAAGCATTGATGTTGTATACAGAGAAGATGAAAACAGAATCTTTAGGAAGTCAGAATACAATAGTGGAGAATACAAGTATAAGTATACCGAATGATATGGGTGTCGATAGGAATGTTGGAACTTACAGTGGAGCGGTATTAAACCAGAATAAAAAACATATAGATAGGGGATACACAAACGATCAATTTTTAAATAAGGAGTCGGAGAACATTTCAGTGAAAGAGGGACAAGAAGTTAGAAAAAAAGTGAAAAATAAACCCAAGAAAAACCGTGATGATAGAGAGGTAACTGTAGATCAGGAAATAAGTGAGTGTAATGGAGAAGATGATGAACCCAGAGAGAAGCATAACTTTAGTTTTATTAGGTTACTTAATAGATTAAGAGACATTATTTTATCAAGAAAAATGCTGAGCGAGAAATTCACGGACGTGTTAAGCGTAATGTTTGAGGAGTGCTACCCATTGGTAGCGGATTTATTTAGAAGGGGAGAATTCTTCTCTAATCTTCTATCTATTTTCGGTCATGGATGGCGTTCCTGTTAAGCAGCGCTTCATTAACATAGTCCAGTGGAATTCGCAAAGCATCAAACCAAAATTGCTAGAGTTAGAATGTTTGTTAATACAGAATAAGATACATATAGCCATCTTAAGCGAGACTTGGTTGAATGAGGAAATAAATATAAATATGACTAATTATAATATGCATAGAAAGGATAGAATTGATTCATATGGGGGGGTAGCAATTTTAATTCACAAATCAATCATAACTGAAGTAAATCATGTTAACATTAATAATCCTGGAATAGAAGCAGTAGCCGTAAAAGTATTAAATTGTAAATTTATTAAAAATATAGTTTCCATTTATTGTCCGTCATCAGTTAGAACAACTCAATCAGATTGGGATGAACTTTTTTCTTTGTATAGATATAAAACCATAATAGCCGGAGACTTTAACGCGCATCATACAAATTGGTCTTCGAAAAGTGATGTTAGGGGTACTCAGGTGTTAGACGCTTCACTAGATAATGATTTTATTGCTATGAATACAGGAACCGCAACTAGAGTTAAATTGGTTAATAACCTTGTACAAGAGACTTCTCCGGATATTACATTTGTTACGTCTGACGTTATTGCAAATTTTACATGGGGTGTAATGAATGAAAATCTCGGTAGTGACCACATGATAATTAAAGTTTCTGTAAATTTTGAGGATGTTAGCCACTTTGTCAAAAAGAGAAATTTTAAAAAAGCTAATTGGGCAGATTTTTCTAGGACTCTTGAACTCTCGTTTCTAGAATATAGTATAGAATTTGAAAGTATTCAAGCTGCTTACGATAGATTTGTTGAAATGATCAATGAAGCTGCTGACAAACATATTCCATTTGTAAAAGTAAGCATTGACCCAGAGAATAAATTCAAGCCTAAGTCATACTGGAACCCATCTCTTTCTCATTTAGTTGCCCAACGTAGATTAGCTCTAGGCATATTTCGACGAAATCCGACTCCACATAATCTTACAATATTGGAAAGTAAAAATGAATTATTTAAATCTGAATTAAGAAAAGCTAGGTCTATTGATTGGCAGAAATTTTGCGATTCTATTAACGAAAGTACTACGTTATCAGATATGTGGCATAAAATTAAATGGATCAAAGGTAGTCGGAATCCCCGATTTAGGGCTCCGACTCGCGATTTACAAGAATTATTATGTAAATTAGCTCCTGATTTTGTCAAAGCACGTAAGCCAGAATTATCATCGGTAAATAATTTACTTGATTCATCTTTCAGTTTAGAAGAGTTAGAGGTGTGCCTCAAAAAGAAAGACACATGCCCAGGAAATGATAGTATTACTTATTCTATGATATTTAATCTCCCGAAAATAGGTAAACGCCATTTGCTTAAAATTTTTAACGATATATTCGATACTGGCTATATTCCTAAACAATGGAGGGATATAAAAATTGTACCTATACCTAAGTTAAATTCAAATTTAAGTAGTGAAGTCAAATTGAGGCCTATTTCCTTAATATCGTGTATATGTAAGATATTTCATAATATGATTGGTAAAAGATTAGAATGGTATGTGGAAAGAAATGGTATTTTGTCTGTTCATACAACAGGGTTTAGAAAATCACGTTCTTGTCTAGATTCAGTAGCTTGCCTTGTCTCGTCAATTCAGATTGGTCTTACTAAAAATATACCGACGTTAGCTTGTTTCATTGATGTAGAAGGGGCGTATAACAATGTTCTTACTGAAGCCGTAGTTAAAAAATTAGACCTTTTGAATGTGGGTTATAAAATGTGCAATTATTTTTGGGAGTTTTTAATTGAGGGACATCTTATAATTAATAATTCTGATTCCTGTAATGATGATAGTAATAGTAGTAGTAGAAGTAATCTTTTGGTTAGGTGGGCGTCTAACGGTTTGTGCCAAGGCGATCCAATATCTCCTCTTCTTTTTAATTTGGTTACTGCTGAGATTAGTAAAACCATTAGTGTAGGAATAGGTCAGTACGCTGACGATTTTGTAATATATTCGAGTAATCCCGTTATTAATAATAGCGTTCAGGATATTCAAAATGCATTAAATATTTTAGTATCTTTACTTTATGATATAGGTTTACAGGTATCGGTAGATAAAACTAATTTTTGTCTATTTAGCAGGGGACGAAGACAACATAATATAACTCTTAAAATCAATAATTTAGATTTAAAATATAATGAAAATATTAGATATTTGGGTGTTTGGTTGGATCGCTCTTTACGTTGGGGTAGGCACATAAATGAAGTCTGCGGAAAAACTCAAAAATTCATCAATATTTTGAAAGTCTTAGCTGGTAGCGGATGGGGAGCTCATCCTAAGCACTTAAGAAGGCTATATATAAGTATCATTAGGAGTAGAATTGATTTTGGCAGCTTTTTATACGACAACAGTGCACAATGTCATGTTTCTAAACTTGATAAAATACAAAATCAAGCGTTAAGAATAATTGGTGGCTTTATTAAATCCACGCCAGTGCACGTAATGGAGAGTGAAATATGTATACCTCCGCTAGCTATACGTCGCAAATATTTAGCTTACAAATATTGTCTTAAAGCCAAATCTTTTTGTAATAATCCCGCTACTATTCTTTTGGACAAGCTCGGTGCTCTTTGTACGAATAATTATTGGTCTAGAAAAAAGCAGCCACTGTTGGCGTTAACTTACATAGAAATTAAGGATGAGAGGCTTTTTACCTCTCACACTTTAGAATTATTTCGGTTTAAAAATTGGGTCCCTGGTGTAAATATTAAAGAATATATATGTGATTACTTGGATTGTATACGGGATTCAAAAAAAAATTATAATTTGTTGGTTTTAAAAAATGAAGTTGTTCGTGAAATTGATATTAAGTATAGTCATTGTTTTAAAATATTTACGGACGGATCAAAGGGCACCGGGCTATCCTCTGGTTGTGCTTATATCGATGTTACTTCTAAAGTAGAAGATTGTTATAAAAATTCGTCGCCTGTTTGTATTATGACTCTGGAGTTGTTTGCTATATCAGCAGCTTTATCCAATATTCTATATAATTATAAGGCACAGGATAGTGTAGTTATACTTAGTGATAGCAAAAGCGGTATACAACATTTATTGCATTGTTTGAATGGGACTTTTAGAGGCTATCCTATTGCATACGATATTATAAGTAAGTTTATTAAGGTAATTGAAAATAGTATAAATGTAAAACTACAGTGGATACCTTCCCATATTGGCTTAGCAGGGAATGAGGAGGCTGATCGTTTGGCAAGAGCAGCAATCAGTGACGGTTCGGAAATTTATATTCTTCCGAATCACTCTGAACTTTTACCTAAATTTAAATTTTTATGTTTGGAGCAGTGGCGCGAGTACTTTGATGTCCGCTCAAAAACAAAGGGTATTTGGTACAAAATTATGCAAAGTCAGCCTCATCGTTCACCTTGGTTTGTTGGTAATATACCGCGCAATATTGTTGTGTTGGCACATAGGTTGCGTTCCGGACACATGCCATTAGGAGCTTTTGCACACATGATGGGCAAAATAGAGTCCCCTTTGTGTTTAATTTGTGGAAAGACCGAGGACGTGCATCATGTGCTTGTGGAGTGTGTCCGGAACGAGACGAAGCGGGTGGAAGTCTTGCAAAAGTTGGATGCTTCGCGGGCCAATATGGGAATTTTCTGTAGTTCTTTATCCAACCCTTCCTCGGAGGAGGCAGGGTTGGTGTATGGCATGGTGGGAGATTTTCTTGCAACTTATAGCGCTGGCTCCTAGGAGTTCTCATTGTTTTATTTAGAAATGTTAATTGTTATGTGTCTAGTTTGTAAGTTGTTTGTTGCAATGGGGCTGCCATGAACATTCGTTCAAAAGCCCAGAAATATATGATTTAAAAAAAAAAAAAAAGTATTTAGCTCGAACACTTGAATGCTAATGAGTTTGCTTACAAGAAGCCATGGCCTTCCGCCACCGATTGTATGGGCCTAGATACGGCAAGTAATTTTTTACCGCGGGCTTAAAGCTACAATACCACTACAATTTCAAATATTAATGTTTCACTTGTCGGTAATATTTACTAGCTTCGCCCGCGTTTTCAAGGAAAAACCCGCATAGTTCCCGTTCCCGTGGGATTTCCGGGATAAAAACCTATCCTATGTGTTAATCCAAGTTACCCTCTATAATATGTGTGCTAACCTTCATTGTATCGGTTCTGTAGTATTTGCGTGAAAGAGTAACAAACACACACATACACATCCATCCTTACAAACTTTCATATTTATAATATTAAGTAGGAGTAGGATAGGATTTGGTTTAGCTTTTCAACCAATATATTATACTGTTGTTTTGTATAAACTACACTACCTAATAACACATGCTTCTCTTTCCAATAGGTTAAATATACCATCCAGTTTAATATAGGATCGTCGCACCCAACATTAAGATGTCAATATAAAAAGCAATATGGAGTTGCGTCGGTTTTGAGTGCTTTTTATTTTGTCAGCTTTGCTTATAAAGAGTTTCTTATTTGAAATGTTTTCAATGCATAACGTGTTGAAGGCTTACCGAGTTCTATTAAAACTTTTTCGATTCAATATTATTTGAAATGTCAAACGTTTAATTGCGTTTCGCAAGATTGTTCAGCTTATTTTGAAAGGAAATTCTATAAATAGGATCTTAGTTGTAAATATTCGATCGAAATCAGTTCACTCGGTCAAGCAATCAAGTTACATAAAATTGTGACGAAAATAAAATAACAAAATTACTAGGTATAGGAATTTAAATTAAACTATTTAACCTTCAAATGTTCTATGTATTCATTCAAAAATGTTACTGTTCTCAAAAGATTTCGTCACCACAGAATAGAGGTGGGCTGGAACAGGTAAAATTAGAAACCTGTTTCACCAGTTCCAGTTCCAAGGAAATAACAGTTTCAAAATCCTGTTCCAAAATAACAGCCTGTTCCATTGGAACCAAAGACTCTTTAATTGCAACAGATTTTTAATATAGTAGCTAGTTTCATTCAGTACAATAACAGTGACATGCAGAGAACAGATGCTATCTCTTTCTATTACAATAAGTCAGAGGAGAAAAGAGCTTGTTCCAGAGAACAGATGCTATCTCTTTCTAGTACAATAAGTCAGAGGAGATAAGAGCATGTTTCATACTGTTCCGGGTCAGTTTCGTTAGTATCTCTTTCTAACAAAGTTCCTTACGTGCTTACGATAGATAGAGAGAGCTTATGTTACGGCAGACTGTTGTAGGTTGTTTGTGGAACAGGCGAAACAGGCAGGAACTGTTTTTTCGGTATTGAGATACCTGTTACATGTTGTTACTTTGAAATACCTGTTTTTTTAAACTGTTTCGATAAATACGTCTCACTCCTACCACAGAATCTTATCTTAATAAGTGTCAACATGAAATCGAATTCGTATTTTTGACAGCTGAATGCTCTATAGTCACCCAATGTACACGAAGCAAACCAACGCTACTTACACGTATTTCCAATAATTTGTATTACGTCTGAATCGAACGGCTCATTCGTGACCCACATCTGCCAACATTTCAGCAATATCGGGAGCTGGTCGCCAAAATAATATGTTCCGGTTGACAAAAGCGTGGAGGCAATATTGAAAGAATTTGCTATTGACCAAAATCCATTGAAGATATATTTAGCGAGGTGGGCTGACGAGGGACGGGATTTATGGCACGACACAATATGTTTAGCTCGACTGATGTGAGTGAAACCAATTTATTGCTTTCTGCGATTGTTTTCATATTGTACATGATTGAACAAGCAGGTCATTGGTGTGTAAACGAAATATTTGAATTAGAAAAGTGAATTTGTGTGACAAATTATTTACGTAGTTTAAACGCATGTTTAAAGTTATCGACGTGTTTTCAAAATTACCTATATAAAATGTTAACCTCATTGAACATTAAAAAATACTCTCATTAATGTATTTTATATAGATAATAATTTATGAACACTAGTAAAGCAATGAGAATAAAACAGCAATGATCTTTTTCCTTATCCTGAACACTGTTCAAATCATTGACTCAACTGGAATGTTCGAGAACAAGCCGCCCCATTTAATCTGTGCTGATGTCGACTTAACCTTGCTGTAATTAAGGACGCTCATTGTCCCAACCCACGCTATAAGAATAAGCAATGTTACATCATTACAAACCCTTATTAAATCGATTCCAAGACGCGGTTGGATAAACACGTAGCAATCTAAAACGGATATTATGTTATTTTTCAATAATAAATGAAAGCAAATGCGAAGCTTTGCGGGTGCGTAGCGTTAGTAGCGTGTTTGCGCAAGGGAATATAGTTATTAAATACGTAATTGTTAGACTGAAAGTTCTGCGGGATTTTATTTTAGTTTTCGTTCGCGTGTGGGTATAAAGGTTGTTTGAAAAATACATTATACTTTTACGGTATTATGTCAAAAAATAATTTATTAAACATAATATTGTAAAAGTTTAATATTTTAATATAAAACATTACATTTATTTCATGCTTGATAAATGAAAAAGGCTTTAACTGGAAATTATCTCAATCTCTAGTAAATTATAAAGAAATTCACTTAGTAGTAACTATGAAGGTATGTAGACAATATTATTTTAATGGGGGCTACGAGCCTGAACTAATTTATTTAAAACACCAAATTAATGGCTGTATTTAAGTATCAATCTATAATACATATGAACAATTTCAATGTTAAATTATACCTTAAATATTTAATAAATAAACATCGCTTAACGAATGGTACTGTAAGCCTCGTTATTTCTTCACGCAACTTATAATTAGAAAATTCGGAATCATCGTACCGAAAGATTATAATTTGACTAGAATGGCAGTAGTTAGTATTGAGATTTGAGAGGTCGTCTGAGGGCGGAGGCTAACAAGCAAAGTTTCAAGCTCGAGGCCCTCCTCTGCTGAAATATGTAACATGTGTTTTGGGAATAGCTCGTATACTTAGTACTTATTACTTAGTACTTTACTTGTAAAGTTCTACGTAATGAAATTGTGTCATAGTTTGGATGATTGATTACATAACTGATGAAAAGCAATAATTAGCTTTAGGGAAATTATATTGGCGAATTAAGTTTTCTGAGAATAATGCTTCATTTTTAATTAAACAAATTATCTATGTATACGTTATAGATTGATTCATATTAAACACTAGTGGTCCGCCCCGGCTTCGCCCTTGGTACATATTTCGCAATAAAAGGTAGCCTATGTCCTTTCTCGGGTATCAAAATATCTCCATACCAAATTTCATGCAAATTGGTTCAGTAGTTTAGGCGTGATTGAGTAACAGACAGACAGACAGAGTTACTTTCGCATTTATAATATTAGTATGGATTAATAATTTATAATTCATATTTCTATAACGATTCAATTCATTCTTAATTAACAAATACAACTGTTTCTTTATAAATTAACTAGTACCTATGCAACAAATACAATATACGTTGCCACGAGGCTTGTCTGTGAAAAATATAAAATTTACAATGAAAAATACGGTTTAATTTAAAACCCAGCGAGCTATAAATCCTTCGACTATATATCTTCAAATTCTCCTTATTTATGATATGCAATATTAAACAAATACGTTAAAATGAAAACAGGCGCGTCACGCTCGCTCGAAGCTTCATTTAAGGTAATAAATAAAAGCCGTAGTGCGCTCAGTTGTGCACCGCCCTTGAATTGTCGTCGGAGCGATGACCGAGTTATTGTAGTTTAAAGAGAAAATTCTACAGCTTTCGATGTGTGAGACCAATTAGAATATAGTGCTATGCTGGAATTTTTCAGTCGTTTAATACTGTTAAAATTGTGTAAAAGTCAGTTTTGTGGTTGCTACGTAAAGTGCTACGAAACCTACGATATTGCTACGTGCTGCTACGGCTCTATGGCTATCAAATAAACTGCAGCGTGTTTTCCTAACATCGGTTTACTTTGCTTTTCATTGTTTGTTAGTTGGTTAATGGTGTGTAGTGTGTGAGTGTCGTATCGAGTATGTAGAAATAAACTTACAATGATTTAGTTCAATTTTTTGTGACATGTATCTAATATAATAATTATATTTCTAAATAGCAATTTTTATTTGTAATATTGAAATTCATTCTCTATTCCGATTCAAAAGCACGTATACAAAGAAATATTTCCCACGTAAAGCCCAACAATACAACCAAAGATAACAATTATAAGGAACGAGACGAAGTTAGATAACACGAATAAATATAAAAGTACGTCGTGACTGAAACCTAATAAAATGTTATACTTAGTCTACTTCATTCGAAGAATTCCTTTTTCCAGTCTTAATTACATTTTCGCTACTATTTCCTCGCGAATACTTTCCAAATAAAATATCTTACAAGAGTAGTAACGAGTGTAGAGATATATTTTCATGGATAATAAAGAGCAACATAAAGGCGGCCCCTAAATAGTGCCAACTCCGCCGGATTTCCGGGTTCAAGCGCGCTTTCAGATTATATTCTTTGCGCCGAGTTCTGTACTCGATTGTGTGTATTCAGATCTGCCTTCAAATTCTCAGCATTTCGCTTCAAGGGTGGTTTTTAAAGGACAGCAGTTGAAGAGTTTGCTTGTGAAAAATATATTGTTAAGTATATAGAAAATTTATGTCGTCTAGGTTATTATCTGTCTTTATATAAATTTTCAGCAAATGAATTTCAACACTTTTTTCATGGTGGAATACATAATAGATATTTCTTCATAAGTATTATATCAATTCTGTGTAGTACTAGTGGGTATTTTAAAATGAAAATTAAATTTTCATCTTTGTGTAATAATTTATTATATTCCTGACTATAGTTTAGATGTATGTGTCGTGGCCATATCGTAGATTTGCTCATTTCATGATATGATCGATCATTTCACGAAATGGTCGCATTTCATGAAATGGCCAACATAGTTTGATCAGATCGTTAAATCGTCAACGTTTCACGATTTGGTCATCCACATTTGGCCAGATCGTATAAAATATAAAGAGTCCATAAAATATTAAAAAAATACAGAATATTCTAATAACTTGTTTAATGTCATTTAAGTTAGTGCCGCGGCAGCGGCCGGCGAATGCCAGACCAGAAGCGAATCGTTTTTGCAATAGAAAACAGTTAGGTTAGGTTAGGTTAGACTATGATAAACAACGCACGAGCCGAGCGAGCAAAGCGAGCGTGCCGCGGCAGCGGCCGGCGAGTGCCAGAAGCGGATCGCTTTTTAAAAAACAAACAATTATAATAATAGAGTAGGATATATAAATATATATCCTAAAAGAAAAAATGCGTCTTAAATTATTTTATTTAAGACGCATTTTTTCTTCAATACATATAAGATATCCACATTTTCCATAGTACTCGAACCTCTTCGTCGTAAATTCTTTGCTATGACTTTCTTCATATTGTTATTAAACGAATTATGAAGTTTTTAACTGCGAATAATTAAATTTTCGCCAGCGGCCGCCATCTTATCACATAACACAGAGCTTGCAGCGCCTCTACCAATGATTAATGTAACTATTTTACGATATGATCAAATAATTTTGATCATTTCATGAAAAAACCGCGCGTTTAGTTGGCCATATCGTGAAACGATTTCTTATCATTGATCTGCTCAAACCACATCATGATGTGGCCAAACTAAATTGGCCATTTCACGAAATGCGACCATTTCGTGAAATGGCCAATCATTTCATGAAAAATGAGCAAATGTACGATATGGCCACGACATATGCAAATGTTAGCCTATTTCTCTTCTTTTATCAACTCTTTGCCGGGAAACATAATATTATTCCAAAGTACTTATATGTATTCGGAATGTATTCCCTATTTTTTAAACTGGATTTCTGAAATAGAGCGTGTTATTCTTTTGCTGCGTAACTACAATGTGTTGGATTGTCATGTAGCATTTGCGTAGCGCTCTATCGGTAGTTAGGTCTTGTTAGTGCCAATATACTTTTTATCTGATTCTATCTAGGTGTAATAATTGCACATAGCAAGCTAGGTGTTTTAAAACTTAAGCTACTGTTTGTTAATTTGTTGAATCAAGCACAATATTTGACAAGCAATTTTAAAATCACTAAATAGTTTCGTAATTTATTTTATATTGATTCAATTGAACCTTTGTGTATTTACAGAAAACTCTACAAAACTCTACTAAAAGTTCACACACTATGATCATTAAAAAGTAATTGAATAATCAACTTATTGTTACGCTTTATTCAAACGTAAAATATGAAGCATATAGAATTAGCGATCTTGGTCAAACGATGAAATAAATCCAGTTCAATAGAAACACACAATGTTTGCAAAAGTAACTTAATTCGTAGATTAAACATTATCGAGAGAGTCCCGTCGACACGAGGGAGGCGGGGCGGCGGGGGCTGCGGGGCGGCGGGATCTACAGGCTCGCTCTAATTAAATAGATCGAGTCACCATTTAATATTACCTTTACCAAATAAAAGTGCGAAAAGAAACCTGTACTTTCGTGAACATTTTGGTCCAATTAGCTTTGAAATTTGATTATAGTCTAGAGGTAATTAGGGAAAATTTTGGTGCCTAATTGATGTGAAATATGAAGATTTGGAAACGTGTGGATAATGTGTAAACATGTAGTCTAATTGAATAAATGTGTGGTTGAGATTATTCATCAAGTTTAAATCAAAAATCATATTTTATTTTGCTAGTGCATGTTTATTAATCAATTAATTTTATGATCAATGAGAAACAATATAATGTATTTAGCAATTAGTATTAAAATTTATAGGTATTACCCTCAACAATAAATTTTATTTCCTTTTATTATACATGGATAGAAAAAAAGTTAAGAGATAAAAGCACAAAATTGTCATATAACAAAATGCAATGCGACATGTATGTCAGTAGGATCGCAAAACGTCATGTTTACAAGCTTCCGAGAGCTCGCGCTGTCGTTGCATAAAATACATTGTTTTAAGCGTAAAATTGTTGCATTTTTATGAACCCCTACGTTGCAATGGAACTGAGTAATGGTTGAAATATATGAATAAACGCGGCACTGTATCTCGATTACTTTATACAGTAACGAACGATTATTCGCTATTAAAGCTTACTATACTTAATAACTTAAATATTGACTACTAGCTAAGTATACTTAATAACTTTAATATTGACGCTTTAAACGCTCATTTTTCATCATCATCCAACCTTAATGTTTCGACTATACAACAGACACTTAATTCCCTTTCTACCACTTCAGCTCCTGTTTTTCCCCCGTTCTATTTTAAACGATGCACTGTAGCGGAAGTTAAGAAGACGATATTGTCCATATCTTCGAACGCAGTCGGTGCTGACCTTGTAAGTCGTAATATGATCCTTCCTATCCTTGATATTATTGCTCCTGTCATTACCCATATCCTTAATTTCTCACTTACCTCTGGCAAATTTCCAAATGCCTGGAAAGATGCTCAGGTTATTCCTCTCCCTAAAAAATCCAATCCAAACTGTTTTTCCGATTTCCGTCCTATCTCTATTTTACCTTTCCTTTCCAAGGTCCTCGAACGCATCATCCATGCTCAATTAAGTTCATACTTAAACACTCATAGCATACTTTCTCCTTTTCAATCCGGTTTCCGTCCTGGTCATAGCACGACTACTACTCTCGTTAAGATCACAGATGACATCCGTTCAGCTATGGACAATAAACAACTCACCATATTGTGTCTTCTCGACTTTAGTAACGCATTCAACACTGTTAATCATGATATTTTACTGGGTTTGTTACGCCTAATTAACTTCTCCCCTACAGTGCTCGATTGGTTTCAAAATTACCTGGGTGATCGGCGGCAGCGTATCTTGTTGGATGGTAAACATTCTTCTTGGTGTGCTGTCCCCGCTGGTGTACCACAGGGTGGCGTCTTATCACCTCTCCTATTCGCCATTTTCATAAATAATCTCTCCTCTCGTATAACTTCTCTCTACCATATGTTTGCTGACGACGTACAGATCTACCTTCACTCTACACCTAGTAATCTACCCGATTCTATTAACACTATAAACGCTGAACTTGCAACAATAGTAAAATGGTGCGATGAATTTGGACTTAAGATTAATCCTTCCAAAAGCCAAGTGATCGTTGTTGGAAGTCAGTATCTTATATCTGAGATTGACTGGGGAATTCTGCCGAATGTTAAAATTGGGTGCGAGGGTATTCCTTTCAGCAATCAAGTAAAGAATTTAGGTGTAATTTTGGACCAAACGCTTTCTTGGTCGCAGCATCTCCAGCATATCAGTCGTAAATTATACGCTGCATCTAACTCCTTACGACGCCTTCGTGACTTTTTACCCATACCGACCAAAATTATGTTAGCACAGTCCCTTCTCCTTCCTATTCTTGACTACGCTGATGCTTGCTTTCTAGACTTAACATCTGAGCAATTGGATAAACTTGAGCGACTTCAGAACTATTGTATTCGGTTTGTTTACGGTCTCCGTAAATATGACCACGTTTCTCATTTTCGTAAGAAGCTCAAGTGGCTCCCGATCCGCCTTCGCCGGAATGTTCATTACCTGCAACTCCTGTATCGAATCCTCTTCAATCCCAAAACTCCTTCTTACCTAAAAGATCAGTTCCAATTCCTGCACTGTGATAACTATTCTCTGCAATCGGTGGACAGGTTAGTGCTATCTATGCCTCCGCACCGCACACAGTTCTACGTTGGCTCTTTTTCCGTAAGGGCTACCGGATTATGGAACTCCCTGCCAGTTAGCATCCGACAAGCTCAAACGCTGTCCACCTTTGCCAAACAAGTCCGAAACCACTACTTGAACTTGGCATTTAACTCGGATTAGTAAGATTAATTAATTAATTTATTTGTGTTTTACTTTATTTTTCTATCTAAACTACAGTATGAGTTTATGTATATTGTATTTATATTATATTATTTGAATGTGTATTATATTGTATTATATTATATGTAATATATATAATATTTTATATGTATGTATTTATTATAGATCATAATATATAACTATGTAAATATATATATATATTTTGTACTTCCTACCTACCTCCTCTTTCATAATATTACTCCACACAGTAGGTTGCCTGGAAGAGATCACTCTTAAGTGATAAGGCCGCCTTCTGTGCTGGACTAGTTATAAGTTTTAATGTTAAGGATTTATTTGTATGCCAGCACAATAAAGTGTAAATAAATAAATAAAATAAAATAAAGCGCAAGTAACGTCACGGATTTTATATTTCTTTATTCTTTTAGTGCGGGGGGCAAATGCGAAAATTTGTATGCATATAAATTAGTTGTGCTAAATCCTAAAATGCTATTTATGTAGGAAATTATGATTGGACACATACTTGAGTCCTTTATATATTCGTAAGAACTGCCAGTTGTTTTCAAAGCTTTATGTTATTATACAGTTGATGGCGGAATAAAATACTGTAACGCAACTGTAACAATACTAGGGAAAAGCTCTTAATATTTTTATATAAATAACCCATATGAATTACAAAATTCGGACAATAATATTATGAAACTACGTGCTCATCCATTTAGTTACAGACCCTAAAATCTATGACGGTTTTCTATGCAAGGAGTTCACATTTAATCTGCAAGTCATAGAGGTACGTAGAGAGGGCAGATTCGATAAATTACGAGCGCCTGGTGGCTGGTCTGTAATTCTAGCTTATGGCCACCGACTACCTGCCTCCTCCTTGCTGAGATTTACGTGCTAAAGATCGTGGTTTCAACATTCAATTTCTTGGCCATGGAACGAATATTAAGTTGCTGTTAGTGTGTTAGTTGAAGCTTGATTGAGTGTTCTTGTTCTTTGTTTAAAAACAAGATTATTATAAGAGCACTGTTTAAAAACAAAATATTTCTTCTTATATTTCTATTTGCTAAGATATTTTTGTAAAACTTCATGCACAAAATTTGGATATTTTAACTGCTACTACAGCTTTCGTTCATTGATTTTAATAAAAAAACTTCAATGTACCTATACCAACATAAATATAAATAAATAAAATGTATTTTTAGGTTTTCAGAACTTACAATAAATATTAAAAATATACGGTGGTAAATGTTAAAAATATGTACCTAATGACGTTTCAAAAGTGCTTCTAGAAGAAGTCTAATTGAATAAATAAATGTTTGAGTTTGAGTTTTGAGTTTACTTTAATTCCCACCATAAATTAATGAAGGGTATGCACTTAATGAAGTGCGGTATGAGCAATTAAACTGACGATAATCCCACAATCCCACGTCAGCAGTCAGCTGCACATGACATTGACAAAACTCAAACATTCCGAAATAAACAACACGCAACCAATAATGTATTCATCAAAGCGCTGAACGACGATTAATTAATATCCAGCCGTTAATATTAAAAGATTAGTGAATTTTGTAGTGCTTGTTGATAGGGCTGTCAACTGTTTAATCTTCGATGTCATTTTGTAATGAGAATTATCGAACAATATTTCTAAAGAGGATAAGGTACAAAAAATATTGTTAGGATTGTACTTCTTTTGAAATATTGAGTGCCTTTGTGCTCGTATAGATGTTACAGGTAGGTACTATTTATTATTCAAGAGTAGACAACCCTAGCCCCGTGTGTCCACAAACTAGCGCTTTGTCTGCGAACTGAATTATTCAACAAAACTCAAAAACTTCAGGCGGAATAACTAAATGTTCACTGTTTTATGAAGTTGATATTGCATTTTAAATTTTATCTTCCGTTTTTGTAGTGCTTTTAATTGATTATTTAGTGTGCTTTAAGTGCTTTATGAAAGATATCTCGGTTTAAATAATTCCTTCTATTCAAATAGTAAAATAATATATATTTATTCATAAATAAGTCGTTTGTTATGTACTCAACGATAATTAATTTAACGTTGTATAAGTATTTCTACAATTTTTAATCATAAATATTTTGTCTATAATGACTTATTTATTTTGAAGTATTCATGTAAAGAGATAAAAATTAAACTGTTTTTATCCATACTTAATATTATAAATGCGAAAGTAACTCTGTCTGTCTGACTGTTACTCAATCACGCCTAAACTACTGAACCAATTTTCATGAAATTTGGTATGGAGATATTTTGATACCCGAGAAAGGACATAGGCTACTTTTTATCCCGGGAAAATGATGCAATCCCGGAAATCCCACGGGAACGGGAACTATGCGGGTTTTTCTTAGACTGCGCGGGCGAAGCCGCGGGCGGAAACCTAGTTCTATATAAAAAGATATAAATATAATAAAACATACTTTTGTTTTACCAATATTTAAGAAACATTTTCAAAAAACTTCGAACATAGAATATGACTCAGAGAGAAAGTCTTATAAGAAAATTATTGCCGGTTTTAATTTTTTTTTCATGTCGTTTTTGTATCAGATACAAAAACGTCCAAAAGGCTATATTTCTCCAACCAGGCCACGCCACTAAATCAGATGTTTTGTCAAATAAATAGGTGTTGCAAAAATACATAAAACATAAGCGTCGTCCGCCTGTCGCTGCCGTAAATATTTTCCGGCGACTGCTTCTAATAGCTGAGCATAATTCGGCCATAAAGTAAAATCTCCGAAGCGCTAACAGCCTCTAACGCGGCGCGCCATTAGTGTTGACGCCTGACGCCTGAGGCCTATCCATCGCTTTCTTATCCATAATCCTTGATAATATAAGGAATGAGAAACTCTGCTTACCTTATCTGCTACGCTTTTACGCCCAGAGTCTTTACAGATTTTGGCGAAGTTTTGTGCACCGATAGACAGTTGAAAAGGACATCGTCTATTTTTAGTGTGATGGAAATATCTATGTCGAATTGTTATTGTGCAATAGGGTGAAATACATGCATGAATAATCCCGGGAATGATTAAGCTAAAAACTTATGAATATCTACGTATTTATGTTGAGAAAGTAAATTAATAATGTTTTTATATAGATCACTTATATCACTCAATATCACTAAATCACTGGACTGTGTTTCGATGTCGAACATTTTTTATGCACCATTTTACTACTGCAAGAATTCACGTATTTTTATGAACACAAGAAATTATGTATCAGCGCTGGATATGAAGTGGAGGAACGCTTTGAAGTATCAAACTTTAATTCAAACATTTATTCATTCAGCTTCCTTTCAAAGTGGTTTCAATTTATATTTTATATTATCGCTTAGTGTTTCCTTTTTTGTTCATAGACATTATTCGTTTAATCTGTTATTAAATGGCTGAACAGATTTTGAATGTTATGAGAAGCACCTTTGGTTAACATAAATTTTAAATTAAAATCCACGAAAGCAAAAACTTTGAAGTTTATCATTATGAAGTCACTTTTGTAAATAATAAAACGTGATACAGTCTAACAACAGCAGTTTATAAATTGTAAGCAAACAGTATGTCGACAACATCTACAATACCAAACGTCGACGTAAAACAATATGTAATTGGCAAAAACTCCTCTCTGTAATTACACAGAAAGTTTTCAAAGGGGAAGTTGAAAGAAAATGCGACATAATCGCTCCGATGTATCGTGACATCGGAACTCGCTCAAAGACGTCGGCTTTGTCGTGCACTCTCCCACTTTGCCGTACTTTGTCGAACTTCCCAGAGTTCGCACTAATTAGCGCTCCGTTTTGTTTACGTGCAAAATTACTTAAGTACACATTGTGTCGGAATTTTAATTGTCTGACGGAGTACAGGAAGCAATATTCGCTTACGAGGTTGTAATAACGTGTGTACTTCGTTAATATTTTGTAATATCAAACTATGTAGAATAGTTTATTACAAAAATATTTTGTATATTTTAAAATCAATTGTAGATAGGTAATAATGTCGTTCCTATACGTATCCGGTATATTTAAATTAAGAAATATGAGAGTGTATATTAAAATTATTCGCGAATAAAGACGAATGAAATAAGAGACGTAACGAAAGTTGAAATTAATATAAAACAGCGTAAACGATACACTCGTAGAGCGCTTCCAACGTCTATTTGAGTGCAAAATTAAACATCAGAGTATTTCATTCGAACCGCTCTGAGATGAAGTTTCGTCAGAATTCTTAAAGATCTACATCTCGTAACATTGGAGCGTATTCCTGTATAATTATTCGCATAACTGTCGAATAGCAAACTCAATTGTAGCCAGCGATGAATCCTTTGAAATTTTAAGCAAGTATTTGCTGTTTCGAGTCGAAGTTGCAAATGTATACTGTTTCATCATAGTTTTATGTCAGACGCGATATTCGACTGTATTCAGATACCGAGGCACAGCTGTTCGAGATGAATTTGTACTGGGCGAGACTGTTACCGCTGCCCTGAATCGAATTTACTCGATCGCAAAATCGCCTTAAAATAATTAATTGTATTTGCTCGTGATTTGTGAAATTAATATATGTAGGTATAAGGTAATATCTTAAAAGGAATTTTTAAACGTAGCTGCGCGCGTAGGTGTCCTCACAGTATGCGTGGGTTCTAAATGGTGTTAATTACATTAGATCAGTGTCTACGTAACTACGTATCTCAGTGGGTATATTCTCCGTTAATAATATCCGAATTATGTCCAATTCAATTTGTACTATAAAGAGCTCACTATCTGTTTGTCTTACTTAAGCATATCTTAATAAAACATTACGTAAATATTTGATGTAACGAACTAAGCAATGAATAAGGTAAGCTAGCCGAAATCTGTGTGCCACTCAAACAGTTTAACTGCGGCATTGTGAGCACAAAGAGGGCTTTGGCAGTTCTCGGCAGGACTTGTTTGCGTTGGCTTTACTGATACCGATATTATACCCATCCACGACAATTTATTATTCATTGCCGCATATCTCCGCGCTTAATAGTAAGTGCCGCTAATAAAAGAGGCAATGTAGTATCATAAACTGGCAGAGTCGAGCCACACCTGTGTTGGAGGTACAAATGAGTGGACAAACTGACAAATCAACAAGTTCTTTTGCGGATATTTTATTTTAATTAGATTTTGCTTTGAAAGGAATCTGATTCTTTATCTACATTGCAACGCATTTTTCGCGCTCCTCTTTATTCTGTGAGGTTATTTTACTTATTGCAGCAAAGATCTTTTTAAGCATAATATTTGGAAGTTGATGATCATTGTAAGTTTACGGTAAAACGGGGGTTAAGCAAACATATTCTTAAAAAATGTAGTATATGAAATAATACGTTATTTAATACAACAAAATAATGCGAACCGACGTATTTAAATCAAATATATGGTTGAAACAGAAGCAAAACGGACACATTAGCTGCGAATTAAGTGCCCAGAGACCCGCTTCGGGCCCATTGTTATACATTTAATGTTATAAGACCATAGCTGCATTGTTTCTGCTTTTGCGATGTTACACTCATAATGTACCGGAAAACAACATAATCTACTACTAAATAAGGAAATGTGCAAATGGCTTTGTTTTACGAATATTTAAATTAATTTTATAAGTATTAATAAATTTCACAAGAGCGGTGTGAACAGTTTAACGTAAGTTTTGACGTGACAACGTCTAATAATTCGATAGAGCCGGCTGCACGCACGAAAAAACATGACTCATGCGGCGTTACCTCGCTCTGAGGCGTTCCATGTAAGGCTTGAAGTGCAAGCGAGAGCGCGGAACAAGCGATAAAGAAGCGCAATCGGTCGTTGTCACGTTCAACTATCGTCAGTAAACCGACTTTACAGACAACCAATTTTTTTTTAATTTAATAACAAATTTTTATCTCCATCAAAGATTTTTTATGATTGTGATAAGAACCTTTTGTATACCAAAATTTTTTATGATTGTGATAAGAACCTTTTGTATACCTAACTTAATTACAGGCTACTAAAACATATTTTCTGTATTAAAAGCGAAGATAGAGCATTATTATTGGCAACAATAATAATGCTCTATGTCTTTTGATATACATTTTTATAGTAATAATAAAAAAGTATATCAAAATACGCTCAAGATACAATATTGATTATTGATTACAGTGACATACTTCTACAAGTTCATTGACAAATTCCAATCACAGGTCTTGTATTATATAACAGCTAAACACTATCCCAATAGCATAAGCAAAAAACATCAGTACTTCGCAACTCCGAGGCTTTGTCGCTGCCCGCATTCCGAACAAAGGTATTTCACGCAAACTTTAAACACGCTGGACCAACTTTAAGACCTGAATCCTTTTGTTTGAGCCCGGAGTCCCGACAGCCTTGTTTCGTTTAGTTATCTTTCGGTATTGCAGGATTATTTCCGCTACGTTTAGTTCACAGTTCACAGCGTAAAGATCAGAGGTTTAATATCATAGCAGCAGTCAATCTTTTCACAGCGCTCGGTTGAGCGAAAAATGTCTAATTTTATGTTACCTACCCTTCGCCGGCATGTAAAGGTTCTTTCAATTTGTTCGATTTATTAAAATAGAAATTACGTCAATACAAGTTTTGTACGTTATTTCTTATAATTATACCGTTTTAGAATAACTCATAATATAGGTAGCTCATGTTTGTTGGTAGGCTCAGTATTTACCCTAGTTACGGGATTTCAGGAGCGGCTATAGAAAACGCGATTTGTTAGTAAAACACCAGCGCAAATACTAGTTATTACTTATATTATCATAATAGGTATCTGCTCAAAATTTAATTGCGTTGTTGTTGAAAATAAAATATATAAAATAAATTAAAATTTAAATACTGGAAAGATCCATACTATTTTAATATTATAAATGCGAAAGTAACTCTGTCTGTCTGTCTGTTACTCAATCACGCCTTAACTACTGAACCAATTTGCATGAAATTTGGTATAGAGATATTTTGATACCCGAGAAAGGACATAGGCTATTTTTTATCCCGGGATAAAAAATATATAGTATCCTATGGGATAGGTATATCCCAGAAATCCCACGGGAACGGTAACTATGCGGGTTTTTCTTTGACTGCGCGGGCGGAGCCGCGGATGGAAAGCTAGTTTCTAATATATTTTCATTGCAAGAATTAATGTATGTTTAAAATTGTCTAAAATTGTTTAAAATTGTCAAGTGTCCATAGTAAAAAAACCTACTTAATTGGGCGTGAAATTTCCAGGAATATCCGACCAAGGCTTCATATTAACTTTTAGTCCATAAGGTTTAAAATAACTTTTCCTCAATTGCGAAAAAAAAGATTTCCTTAAAATCCGTACCTATAATTTTATGGGATAACTAGTATATTATAGTGTTTATTTAGCACTAGCGGACTACCCGTCTTTACGATGAAAGAATTTTTCAAATAAATTCTTATGCTTTGCATTATCATCAGTATATTAATTATTATGTACATATAATAATTAAACAAGCATACAAACAAATCTCGTTGTTCCCAGCCGCAAGTCGGGCACGGGCCACTCGACCGGCAAGCTGGCGACCATTAAGACGACAATCTCGTCTCGTTAGCGAGCGGGTCAACTATTGAAAGGTTCCACGAAATGGCGGCCATGCTGCACTATATTTCACTTGCCGTTAATGGACTCGTTATGAGGTTAGGATTTTAATGTGTGGAATTAATTAAATTAGAAAAACTAAAATGTAGTTTTATTTTTAGTAGACGTGATCATGAGAAGACTACGAAATATTCTGGGTTTTTAAAACTAAACCGCTTTTCATTTTGCTCTATAAATATGTATCTGACGATACTTAACGATTTTGACCCATGACATTTTTAAGCATTTGTTTTCAATCAATAACAATTACCTACATACAAAAGACTTGAAATACAAAAGCGAATTCTCGGAATCTTGTTTCGTGTTAAAGTCCAGTTGAAAGAGATAAAACAAATCCTGTTTTGACAAATGCGTAATCCATCGCCTTTATAGAGTTTCCAGATAAGCTCGGTACGATCGGGGCAGAACTTCAAAAGACCTTCCCTTCTTGCTCCTACTTTGTGCCCCTACTTCGTTTTAGGCCGATTTGCGATCTTATTGTTATTTACACTGGATAATGTGATGATTAAAAGTGTGTTGGAATTGGGTGTTATGTATTTACTTTAAATTTATTGGTTTCGTTAAATATTTGGATTGAAATAATTTTCTTTTGTGCGCAGTGGTTCTTCTAGAGGGTATTCACTTTGTTTGATTATATCTGAGTTTTTCGTTACAAGTCTAATAATTATAACATTTGGAATTAATTTGTACGTTTAGTTCTATATAAATTATAAGTTAGTTTGTAAATGTTTGAGTACAATTTACAAATTTTCGATCCAAATTATAATGAAAGCTAGGTATGTGACTGTGTTTGTAATTTTAAAGTAACATATACAAATAGAAACCTGTATCACAATTCAAAATTACAATCATTAAATATCTCAGCCAAGCTGATCCTATAAACAAAGGTTCCTCGGCTTTTCCCGCCGCGGTGATGCACAAAGCCGTTGCTAATAATTAATTTACAACGAGTAACATGCACTTATGGCTCTGTTATACTGTATCCTGTATGTAGGTTACATGTTATTGTAGTTATACTAACTACGTTTATAGGTTTTGTAATGAAAATCTAAGATGTTACGAAGAGTATTATAGAAAAACTGTGTAATGTGTTAACATGTTGGATTGCATTCCCTATTTAGTAGGGTGCTTTTAGGGAAAAGGATGTATAAATGTGTGCTTTGCTTATATAAGTTTCAGAAAATTTAAGTGCATAAAGAAATAGGTTTGTTTGTAAAGCGCGTTTGGATGCATTTTTTCACTAATTGTTTATAGAGCTTCTCCAAACATATTATAACGAGTAGAATAAAGAAAAGTATTTGAACTTGATGCATGCTTTTAATGTATTTAAACTTTAAAGTCAGTTTAAGCTTGGTAAGAAAACACAAAAACACGCATCTCAAATTTCTTGCACAGTTTTTCTTAGTGCAAATATTTCTGGAAGGAAATTCTTCCCGCACGAGATCTGACCGGAACAAAAACGTCCAAAGCTAACGAGTTAACCGCTACTCGTTTAATTAAAAAGCGCCACGTAAAAACAAATACAAGATAATTGAAGGGAAGGAGACAATATTTTTAATATCCTTCCACACGTAGCCGCAGCGGAGACGAGGAATTTAATTAAAAGCTTGCTTTGTTCGCAATTACCGCTAATAAGTGAAGAGATTACGTGTTCCCTCACAAAGGGCTCGGCTGTCGAACCTGTGTGTATTGTTGGGCTGAGGAGCTGAACGCGCGCCGCATTGCAAGCGCCCTGTTTGCATGTTTGCTGTGCCTACTGCACACACACACACACACACACACATACGTGTTTGGTACACACATAGACACGGTATGTAATTTATTTATTTATTTATTTATTTGAAAACTACACAGCTTACAGTTTGACTTAATCTACTTATATCTATGATACAATACGCCAATTACGAGTTTTACAATTATTATCAATTATAATATTATGTATATTTAAAACAGTAACTTGTTAAAGAGTGGTGAGTTGGTATGTGGGTGAGTGTGTGCGTGCGTTTGGGTGTGTTTGTGTTTGTGTGTATGTATGTGTGCGTGTGCATGATTAAAATGTGTTAGGTACGTTTGATAATATTTTAATTACATTGGTTTTAAAACGATTGCGAGGACTGTTAAATATGTCAAGAGTAGAAAATTTTTCATTGTATATCGAAGGTAGGCGATTAAAGAGTGAGTTCTTCATATATTGATTTTTTGTACGTGGCATAAAGAATAAAGGAGTATTACGTGTTCGAGTTAGAGGGGTGTTAAAATATATATTTTCTGTTAATTGGGGGCAGTCTAGTTTGTTGTTCAGGAGATCATAAAGAAACATAATATCTGAAAGGGTACGTCTGTCTTCGAGAGTATTCATTTTAAAGAAAATGCAGGATTCTTTGTAGTCCTTAAAGTTATGTTTTGCTTTAAAACTAAGATGCTTCATAAATATCTTTTGTATTTTTTCTATTTTGTCTATATATTTTTTAAAAAATGGTCGCCATATTATGCTTCCATATTCTAATATGCTTCTGACGTAACTATGATATAGCATTTTTAAACACTGAGAGTTTTTAAAAGGTTGGCTTTTTCTAAGGATGAAACCAAGGGATTTGTATGCTTTACTGGACATGTACTCAATATGGGCGTCGAAGAAGCATTTATCGTCCAGAAGGATGCCGAGATCCTTTACTGAAGTTGTTCTATTAATTAACTGATTATTGATACTATATTCGAATAAAATAATGTTACGTTTACGAGAAAAGCTTATGGTTTGGCATTTTTGAATATTTACACCGATGTTATTAATTTTAAAATATTCTCCGAGATTATCTAGATCAGATTGGAGTAGATTACAATCGGCGGTACAAGTTACTTTACGGAAAATTTTGTTATCATCGGCATACAGTAATAGGTATTATATATTGTTACCCACATATTGATGCAACTCCCGAATTAGCTGAAATTGCGTAATTACAGAATGTTTCAAGGTTTGGGGACTTCACTGCTAAGGTGTGAATGTGAGGTGAAGTTTTGAAGGGAACACATTATATAATGCATAACTTAGTTTATAGACGTAATGTCAGCTTAAATATGGATGAATTATTAGTTAAGTATTCATTAGAAATATTATTTTAAGCCAAATAAACTTTATATATTTTTTATTATATTACGACAACCTTCGTCAACTGAGAGAAAATAGAGACTATATTTTTACAGATAATATCCTGAATACAAAGGAAAATTCATTGACTTTGCCTACAAAAGGTAGAATAAAATATATTTTTTCATTCCATAATTTTCTAGTAAAGGAAGAATAAAATTATGTATTATTATTAATTATTTACTCAAGTTATATAGGTTATAAAAATATTAAATTGCTCAAACTCTAACTCAAAAAGGATAATTATTATCAAAGTTTTTCCAATTAAGTAGTATTTTTAGCCACAATCTGATCTGTCTTCTTTATATTCTTTTCTTTAGAGTCTTTTACTAAAAACATACCTGCAATTACATCGTAATAACACTAGATAGCATTGTTCGTAGTCGCCTGAAATTCGCCCACAGCTGCTGGCCAAACACCGTATTTTAATTAGAAAACAAGATATTTCAGATAAACGCCGTTTAATTCGGTTTATTCCAATGAAAGCCAGCGAGCATTGATGTTGATGTAAAATAATTTGACGTTGTTTATTGGGCTGAGTGTAAATTATTAAGTAAATGAAAATGGAACTGTGAAGCGAAGTAATTTGTATGGCCGTAATTACAGGCGGGCGAGTGCGGGCCGCGGGGGGTGGGGACTCGCGCGAACCGGGGGGGAGGGGATCGCGCGAAATTGTTTCGTTTTGTCTGATTGAACCAACGAATATTGTATTCCGATGCGCACAACAATTTTGGGGTGATTCCTGTTGAGGTGTGTGGTGTTGCCACAGTCGCAATTAATATTGGGATTACTTGCAAGATATGAGGGCGAAGACAGATCATTGAATTGTTCTCTCCCCATAAATGTGTGAAATTTAAATTAAAAGTTAATTTTATTCACGTTTAAAATTTCTGATAAGCAACGCAAAATGTTGAAAAATTATGTAATTCCATGCTAGTCATGTAAAAACTGTAATTTAAGCGCGTGGATATTACGATCCAGCTGCAATGAAGGTATCTGGCTCCTAATATTATAACATGGAACTTGAAAACTTTGTAGTAGGTAAATATTTTAATGATGTAGAGTTCACAAAGCTTTTCTAGCGTTATTCTTACAATAAGCAGACCGCTTTTAACATGTTTCTCTACACGACAGGTGAGAGTATCAACTCCGCTGGTATTACTGTAAATGCTGACAAAATGGGCAACCGTGAAGGCGCAATTAATCTAAGTCAAATTATTCTTTATTAATAAATCGACGACGGCCCGTGACGGAAGAGTTTCAATTAAAATTAAAATCCATTCTAGCTGTTGCGGACGCGTTTAGAATTGTTTCCAGTTATCAGACGAATGGCCATTGCTTTGATATTCATTACGCTTTCATTTGATACGTTTTGTATAATTAATCAATCGATTTTAAACAGCAGGAGGGTAATTCTAAAATGCTCGTGTTTATTTTGAGTATGATATCATAGATGAGTTTGCAATAATTAGGAGTAAAGTTTTCAGTGACACTTCAAGCTTAGTAAATTTTCTTGCATAACAGGGAAGAAGAACAAACGAAAACTAGCGGATAACTTACTTTTTATATCTTATATTATATCGAGTGCCTTCTTCACTGGTAAACCGTGGTAATTAGGTAGGTACTCTTTAGACCGCTTTTATAAACATTCAGTATTATATTATTATTTTATAGCAACCTAATAAAATACAACAACCTAACAACATAACTGTATTCATAATACATCCCCCAAATACATAAAGAGCGGTGAAAAAGTTAGAGTCGCGTAACACCGAAGCAAACAGAAGCACCTGATTAGATTATTTGCAGTCATATTTGTCTTGCGCCGTTTGTTTTGGAGTCGTCTTCGGGGATCGGATCGGCTCGGCAACTGCTCAGCATTGTTTGAAATACATGTGTTGGTGATGGTATTGACATGTCATGGTGCAGGGCATTTAGTTGGATTGTGTTTAAGATGTGTTGGGTTAAAGCATTAGGTCAGAATTTAACAGTTCTACTGATATAATTATTATTATTGTGAACATTTATGCGTATTGATAGATACCTAGTTTAAATTATCTTATGGGCTACTAAGGCCCCGCGTCTCAGTTCCCACTTCTTTATTTACTGTATTTTTTGTATAGTAAAATTACGAAAATATATAATATCTAGGTACGCAAACTATGAAAACAAAAGAGTATTAATAAAATGAACTTATCCTTGCAAATAATAACATCAATCATCTCTTTATACCACCATTTTCCTTGTATGATTCGATGCTAGCGTGACGCTAGAGCATGCTCCCGAGGGCATGCGTTGGGCTGTGGGCAAATAATGTGCACAGAAATAACGAAACTAAACACCTCATTAGCGAACCTGTCTCCACTAATTACTGGCGGTTGAACGTTCAATACCATTAATATTTTAATTACCGAAGCTATTCGTTACCGAATGCGTATGTTCTGTTTTGCGTTATTGCGTGCGTATTATGTAGCGAGATTATTAAATTGTTATTTAGTTTACTATTTGATTATGTTATATGGATGTTGAAGTGGAATTGAAAAGCTAGAATATGTTTATGATTTATGTGTGTTAAACTTTGTTTATTTCATTACTCTTGCCCTTGAACTTGACGATTTTCTCCGCAGAAATGTTAGTATGGTAGTGACACAAATCAATGATGTTTTTCCACTTTTTTCGATTCTTAATAATAGACACTTCAATGTTACATATACATAGGTAAACAATCGTTTAACATATTGCAAAAGCCCAAAGATGTGGAATATACAAGATGTAAACAACAAAGGTCCAGTGTGTCTCAGGGAGGTCTAAATGTGGTGATATTAGCACAATTTGTGAAACTACCGCTTGCATATTCATAAGGGAGGGTCGAATGTAACTACATTACAATAAGCTGTGTTTTGTGTAACGCTCTCTTTCGAGTTTTACGTTTGCAATCTACATTTTTAAATGCTGTTTCTTTGTAGTTCGTACTTATTTTTAATGGATATCTTGAAATGCACATTTTTTTGCAGTACGCCCGTGATTCTTTCATGTTATATAAAATTAATGGTAATTAATATATGTTTAGACTTTTATACTATACTATATCATTAAAATCCAATTAAATTAGATTCAAACATTACCCTGGACAAATGCTTAAATAGATAAACAACACACGAAACATCAAAAATTATGTACATTTATATTATGTAGATAATAATATCCACTAAACAATAATAGTGATTTTTACATCAAACTACAAATAAATTTTTAAACCAAAATACAAACCGCATAAAACAATCACCAAGAACGCGTCTAACAATACATTATTGTACGTTTAAATGTCGTTACAAGTAAAACTATAATTCGTATGAAAGCTGCACCGCACGCTAAAATCATAGAGTTTATGGCGTAGCGTCGTCACATTAATTACGAGCGGGAGTGAATTGAAAATGACAGCGAGCCGCTACAGAATTAATTCCGACGGAAATTTTAAAGAGCTTTGCGAATAGTTTTAAGGGGATTTCATAGAACTAGCTATTGCAATCGAAGGTTTTAATAGATGCGGTTGTTGGTTTAAATGGTTGAATAGTGTTTACAATGTCATCGTTAATGCTTTAGAATTTTTATTTAAATGGGATGTAGGTTAAAGGTTATATTATATGAAATGTTAGCGACGCATAAATGTTTGCAAGCGTTGAATTGCTCATCAAACTGCATTGGTCAAGCATTAAAAGGAGTTCTTGGAAATTATTTTAGGGAGGATTTTCGTAGAGATTTATGATGGCATGCATTTTTTTAGTTTTCAATTTATTATGTACTTGTACCCGAGTACATAAGTGTGTGTTAGTTTATATGATAATATAATAATATGATGTAATAAGGCATGAAAAATATGATATATATTCAGTTAAATACCTTCGATTAGAAAGACAACTGGAGTAATAACATTTAAAATGACATGACATGTCAAAATGTCTTCTAAAATAGTAATATAATTTATGTACACAAGCATTGAAATTCCCTTTCCCAGCGTGCGTCGTAATCGACATTTTTGCAGGAAAGAAATGTCGACATTACATTAGCGCGTAGGTTCAAAAACAAAAGAAGGATACCTTTAGTCCTATATGAGTTGTGCGACTCGCCCGCGCCGTAGTAGCGCTTCGTTTGTTAACTCTGTCTATTCGTATCTGACATTTAATGTTTCTACGCTTTAATTTGCTACAAGCTTTCCGCCTTATTAAATCTTTATAACTTGTATAAATTCAAAATTGTTTCAAGTAATAAAGCAACGCGTCATGGCTGTTCTTCATTGTCATAACTCATAACGTGTCGTGGTCAAATAGTACGATGGCCACGACATGAATTCCGTTATGCAGTCTTCTTTACTGTCGCAACGCATCTGATGTATATTTAATTAGAGCCTGATTTTGCCATGTGGATTTTCGATTGTGACCACGACGCGTTGTGCGTTATACCAAGCAACGTAACAAAATACAAAGTATATTGCCTTGGCCATATTAATTATCCAGATCATCTTGCAACCGTGTCCGACTACAAAGTAATATTTACATTAAATTATGCCATTATACACAACTGCAACAAGCTTAACTCTTTCAAACCGTCGATATTAAGCAATCACAGTACAGCCGAATCCTTTGCATCGAGTCGTGAGTCGCATTCATGTAGCCGCATCAAAATTCACGGCAGCACGTGGAATCCCCGTGGACGTACAAAAGTTGCTTCCTGTCGGAGATTGCTCTCAAATACATTTTTCTCGACTAACGAGCCTTTGTTGGCGTCGGTCAGTCGATTGTTCATTCATCAGAAATGTGGTAATGGCGGTTTAAAATCGGTTGCACGAATGTGCCGATGTATATAGACGCTATACGTTAGAAAAGTGTAGTTACTAGTTATTATTTTTGCAGTTGATAAGTGTCAAGTGTGAGGGGTATACAGAGTGATGAGGAATTATAATAATTGATCCTGTATCGCATATAATATAGTTCTGGTATAAAAGGAAATAGCGTTAATTGAAGTAATTTCAATGTGAATAATCAGATAATTCCCTAGCGATAGAGATAATAATAAATATTTTTAGAAAAAATCGTTTGTGTCGTTTATTTATCATTTCAAACATTATACTGATTTCAGACTGATAGTTTATATCGAGTTTTAAGTGTATAGGGAAACAATAAATAAAACAATTGATGTATTTTTAAAGACTGACCACAGGATAGAAAAACGGTTGGCAAACTGAAAAAGAGCGTTTAAAATATCATATAATAATATATCCACTATCCCTTTTTAATAACACAAGGGATGTAGATGTAAGGCGAATGGAAGGATTTACAAAATCAATTTTTGTTTTGATATAAGGCGCTTTTGCAAATTGAAAAAATATCTCCCCTCGCGCATGAGATTATTTGATACGCAGAGATTGAGTTTAAGACAAAAGTGATATTCAGAATTTACACAATTCTATATTTATGTTATTTTTAAACATGAAATAACTTTTTACTATTCAGTATATTTTATTACGTAGCTTATAAATTTGAGTCGTAATGTTTTATTGGACAATAACAAATAAAAACATTCCCAGACAATGTAGTATAAACCTGACCCTAAAGCCTAGACAGACTGGAAAATACTCGATTGTTAACACAATATTTTTCTTTCGCAAATACGAAAATATCATACAATATTTAATGTGTATTCGCCCTAGGGTACAAATGGGAGAAATATTAAGCGTTATTAGATCATTATGTCATCACAGACCCTTTAGATAATTATCGGCTGTGTCATTACGATGAGTCATGAGTCAGCAGTTCTCGTCGGGTCTGACATTTGTCGCTACAATTCCACATCGCACTGTATTCAATCCATTGCTGGTTACATTCACACTTAGTGTCATAAACATGTAATGTATGCAGCAGTGTATGACAAACGGGCATTTATTTCAAACGATATTGCATTTGATTTGGATATAGAGGGGGATTCGTTCCGCTTTGTAGTTAATTCACTACTGAGTACGAAACTTACTCTCAGGGCATATCGATCGAGGACGGAAATTGGTGAAGTTCCGTTGCTGTAGTGAGCAAATTTACTGATCGATTTTATTCATGGTCAAATGTACGAAGGATTAGGCTTTTGTGTTCTTGGAAATTGAACAACTCTCTCATATACCGCGAATCAGTAGATCAATCAAATAATCTTTACGTTAATAATATTGATACGACAATCTTTATAGCCAATTTATAATAATAACTAGCTTACCGCCCGCGGCTTCGCCCGCTTTGTCTAAAACCTAATAAATTATTTACTAAAACCTTCCTCTTGAATCGCTCTATCTATAAAAAAAACCGCATCAAAATCCGTTGTGTAGTTTTAAAGATTTAAGCTTACAAAGGGACATAGGGACAGAAAAGGCGACTTTGTTTTATAAACTCAAACTCAAACTCAAACTCAAACATTTATTTATTCAATTAGACTTCTTATAGAAGCACTTTTGAAACGTCATTACATATTTTAAAATTTACCACCGATTCGGAAAGCAGTATCTACGGAGAAGAACCGGCAAGAAACTCCATAGTTGCTCTTTTAAATCATGTCAGTTTACAATTTTACAAAATACATATGTAACATCATATATTATAATAACATGCCAAAGAACTGTCCTGTGGTTTTTTCGCGACAACCCTCCATGGGTTTTTATCGTCCATATATTCCTGAATACTGTAGTACGCTCTCTGAACTAGTACATTTTTTATATAAGTTTTAAATTTAGAACTACTAAACTCTTTAATATTATGAGGAATTCTATTGTAAAAGCGTATACCTTGACCCATAAATGAATTTTTAACTTTAGCTAATCGGAAAAATGGCATTTCAATTCTATTTCTGTTCCTTGTGCCATAACAGTGTCTATCTCCTACTCTTGTGTGTAAGTCGGCGTTTTTGTGTACATGCAAAATATTATTAAATATATACTGTGATGGTACAGTAAGGATACCAGTATTCTTAAAGAGATCTCTCAGTGAGTCCCGAGCACGTAAATTATATATAGAACGAATGGCTCTTTTCTGTAAGATAAATATAGTTTCTATATCTGCTGCCCTGCCCCATAGTAGAATTCCATAGGACATAATACTATGAAAGTAGCTGAAATAAACCAATCTAGCTGTATCTTCATCGGTGAGATGCCTTACCTTTCGGACTGCATATGCTGCTGAACTGAGCTTACCTGCAGCGGTGTTGACATGGGCTCCCCACTGTAGTTTCTCGTCCAATGTTAACCCAAGAAATACAGTCGATTCTGTAGGGTGTAATACCTCCCCGTTCAAGGTAATATTTCTGCTTAACTTTTTAACGTTTGGTAGTAAAAATTCAACACAAGTTGTTTTTTTGGCATTTAATAATAAATTATTAGCAGTAAACCAGTCGGATATGTGTAAAAGAGCACTGTTCACTTCGTCAACATTTGGGTCATGCCTATCCACATTAAATATTAATGAGGTATCATCTGCAAACAGAACTATTTCACACCTATCCTGTAAATAATAAGGTAGATCATTGATATATACCAAGAACAAGAAGGGTCCTAAAATAGATCCCTGTGGAACACCAATGTTAATTGACGCACCGCTAGAACGTTCTCCATTAACAACTACAGTTTGTATCCTATCATGCAGGTATGAGGCTATGAGGTTCTGAGCTTGTCCTTTAATCCCATAGTGACTAAGTTTACGCAATAAAGTACAATGTTCAACGCAGTCAAATGCCTTGGAGGTCACAAAATATCCCCAAAGCATTTTTTGAGTTTTCCCATGCCTTATATATATGTGTTAGTAGTGCAACTCCAGCATCTGTGGTTGAGCGCCCCTTTGTGAAACCAAACTGTTTGGTGTGCAGCAAATTATTAGATGCAAAGTGACTAGTCAATTGGTTTAATATTAACTTTTCGAATACCTTACTTAAAAAATAAATAAAATAAAAAAGCCTTTATTTCTCAAAATCACAATGGTTTCTTAAATGCTAAAAATATGGTTAAGTGAGGGGTTAAATGAACTTAATTATTATATTACAAACTATAACTTAACTTAAAAAAATAATGAGCTATACATAAGAAATGATGATTCATAAATTATACAATATGTAGTTTGAGAACCCCTTTAAGTAAGGGTGAAGGCCTCCTCCAGACTGTTCCAGTATTCTCTTTTTTGCGCTTGTAACATCCACTTTTCGCCAGCTATTTTCGTTATATCGTCTGCCCAGCGATAAAGGGGTCTACCGTGCTTTCTTTTGCCTTTCGGACCAGGCCAAGATGTTAGGCGTATAGTCCAGCGGTCATCCTTCATTCTGGCTATGTGGCCAGCCCAACTCCATTTCAACTTAAGTGCGTATGATAGAGCATCCTTAAATTTTGTTTTGTGCCTTATAGCGGTGTGGCGTATTTTTTGACATTTGCGTACTTTAAGGATGCTCCTTTCCATACTACGCTGACACGTTGTTATTTTGTTTTTTGCTCTTCGGGTGAATTTCCAAGTCTGACATCCATATGTGAGTAAGGGAAGCAAGCTTGAATCCATAACCTTCTTTTTTAATTTTAAAGGGAGATTACTTTTTAGGATTTCCTTGAAGCTCCAGTATCTTTTCCATGAGTTATTTATTCTTCGCTCTATTTCCTGTTCATTATTTGTTTTGTCAAACGATATTTGTTTTCCTAGAATACCTTACTTAATGTTGGTAAAATCGAGATAGGTCTATAGTTGTTACAGTCTTCTTGATCGCCTTTCTTAAATAGAGGTATAACTTTACTAAGCTTTAATAAATTAGGAAATGTACCATAGTCACAACACTTATTAAATATAAAAGCTAAATTGTTCGCAATATTTTCTATTATATTATTAACTAAATTTACGGACATTCCCCAAAGATCACAAGTATTTTTTAGATTAAGCGTCTTAAAGGCAGTAACAATATCATTAGCAGTTACGTGTCGCAATTCAAATAATGTGCTGCACGCCGCAACATGGTCCCTCAAAAAGGTCTCTGCAAGTGCTGAAGACGAATTTAAATTATTAGTAATGCTAGCAGGGACACTACTAAAGAAATCTTCAAATGCAAGCGCAACATCAACATTTTTGTCAATAACCATGCCATTATTAACAAGTTTTATGGTATTACTTGATTTGCTTTTACCCATTTCACCATTAATAATAGACCAAACTGTTTTAACTTTATTATCCGAGTCGCGTATTTTATCTCTGATATACAAACGCTTCGCAGTAAAACAAACAATTTTAAAAGTTTTTGAGTAATTTCTAACATAACTAAGAAAAGATGGGTCTTTATTATATTGCTTCATACCATATAACTCATAAAGAACGATCCTACACCTATGTATGCTAGGTGTCGCCCATTTACTAAATGGTAAATCCTTGGTAATATTTAAAGATTTAACTTTAAATATTTTTTCAAATTCATTATGCACTAAATTAAAAAGATTTTTAAACATTTCACAAGGATTATTATGACAGGATTGATCATTCAGTACGGGCAGGTTTTTATTGATATTATCTCTGTATTTATTAATGCCTTTTTTAGTTATAGGCCTAACATTAATTCTTTTAAATTCAGGTAAACAATCCCATTCAAAAACTACTTTCTGGCCACAGTGATCCGAAGTGAGTGTATTGAGAATATTTTTCTCTAAACAGTTGCAGTCGCAGTATATATTATCAATACAGGTTGCAGAAGTAGGTGTGATTCGTGTGGGTTCATTAAAAAGTTTATACAGATTAAATGACTGAAA
>CAJQZM010023712.1:0-13785 GCA_907164665.1 Colias nastes | reverse complement strand
AGCCGGCGCCGTCTACCCGGCAGCCGGGTAGTGTGAAAAGGCACTAAACCCTTCCAATTACCCACCGATTGATAGACCCGATCACGACCTGTCATAGATCAAATTTCCACCAAAGAAAGACCACTTCACGCCCTCATCTCTGACGACTTTCTTTTATTTTCTCGATCGCTCGCCCGTATTTGACATATTTGCTCGAACCCGCGCTGAAAGATTTTATTGACCAGTTATTATTTTATTTTATGGACATCCACTCTTATTTCATAGGCCCCAAGACTGAGTTACGGTTTTTGTCGCACGATTATTGGAGCAAATCTTTTGGCGATTTCCACAGCGCTTTTATTGAATAGTATTAAGGAGTTATACGATTGTCATAAAGGTTACGCAACACAATCGTTTGCCATATTTCTTGGGGTAGCAAAATGTGGACTTCATTGCTCTTATAAACAACTTGACTTCTTTTTCTATACGTTGTGTAAGTAATGCTAACTTATGAAAACAATAGCACATAACATGAAGTCCGTTGTGAGATGAAGGGGCAAATAGAAATTGATGTCGAGTTCTCAATTAATTACGAGAGGCCGTAGAGGCGATTGCGCCTTTCTCCAGACTGTGCTGCAGCTCTATAAAATCCTTTGTCGTCGCCACATATCATTCTTTTCTTCCTAAATTGCGGTTGTCCCGGCGCGGCAGACACGTCCAGGTAATAACGCAATAACCACTGAGAGTTTTCCCCTAGAAAAGTGATCGAGTTTTCTTCAACATTTCGAAGAGGTTTTCGCCGTTTATTGTGGGGAAACAAACCTTATTTTTAACGCGATTTTGTTTCATTTTGCTTGCTTTTATTTTAGTGAGCGAGATGCAATCGGTCAAAATGATTGACCACAGTGGCGTTTTTCGAACTAGTGCCGCAGACCCCTACGGCCGTCACTTTGTGTAATTGAAAACTCGAAGTGAACTTGAACAAAACACGCGTCAATAAATGTTTACAACTTTTTTGTGTAGGGTGTTACGGGTCAAAGAGATTACAATATTTTGGAAAATAATTGCTAACTTCACCTACTTTTAGTATAAATATATGTTAAATATGAATTTGATAACAATACTTCGACGTGATACATAGGTATACTAAAATGCTAGTTTATATTTTAATGAAATTATCATAAATTGTAATAAGAAAAATGAATACATGCATAGCAAATTCGAAATAGCAAATTATGAATAAACAAGTTTTCTTTAACAAAATGGTTTATTCAAAAAATATAAACCTCAATGAACATTCAATTGAAATTCACGAAACAAACGTGCAACAGACGTGAGCTATATTTTATCGACACACATCATTTGTTTTGGGCATAATCGATGGAACAACAGATTGGGTACGGAGAGAAATACCACATAAATAGATTCGCATTTGTTACCAACAAGTTAATAGACATGGAGAGTGTAGACATTGGGATACGACTTAGATCATTAAGTAGATCTAAGGGATACGAGGTTCTTCTTTCTTTATGAACGATAATATTTTTTTTCCAATACATTAAAAATTAAAACTAATTTTGTTACAAAATATACTAATATTTACAATTAAATTATTACTTTATTTGTTGCACGAAAAAATTTAAATACACGTTCGGTATCAATATTATTTGAAATTTATAACGTGCCCAAACAAAAGGTTGTACGTGCGACTAATATGACTCCCAACCATTTTAAAATTGAAACAAATGCCTCAAAACAATAGCTGTGTTTGTGAGGTTAATAAAATGGCGGGGAATGAATCAAAAATAAATGCAGTACAAAAAATCAACTGTTCCACCTCATTCTACATTTCCACCGACTCATTGTTAGCCCTGTTGGTTTGGTTTTTGTGTGTTTACTGTAATTAAACTCCCCCGTATAAAGTGTAGTTAATTTCGGCCTTTACATACACTGCGGTGGAAAAATTTTAGGGCGTTAAGAATTTTTAAACGAAAAACATTTCAAAATTTAGGTCACTTCAACTCATAACACCATCGCAATGCTTCTTTGTAAAATAACTACAACTCGAAGTATTATTTTCTTAATCTCAATGCTTTCTTGTTAAAAATCTATACAATTACAAGAAAGGAGCAGCTTTAGGCTATGATCGAACTTTAAAGGTTGGGAAATCACAAAGAAAAGCTGGCTTTAATTAAGGAAAGCTCTTTGTCCACTGCCGCTTTTAATTTTGATGAATAAAGAAAATTATTTATTTGGCGGCGTTTGCGCTTACACTGATTTATTGTGCAAGTTAGCGGCCTTTTAAGACACCGCATTCTTCCGAGAAAATTCCTTTTTCATAATTCGGTTAACTTTATAAATAAACATTTATTGTAATAAGCGTTAAAACTTGTTGTTCATTTGCACTAAGAGCACAATTTAAATTAATTTAGAAGAATTATTAAGATTTATGGTATTGTATTAACGAGTTGTTTTTATTTTTTCAGGTAAGCACTGTTTTAAACTGTGGTTGTAAGTAATAATATAAGATTAATTATAAGAGGTGTAACTGTTGTTAATTATTACTCAACTTCTTCCTTCCGATAAATTTCAACTATATTCGTTGACCATAATAAGATTATAGGCTTAATAGTAAACTTGTGTATCTCCACAACCGAAATAATTTCAATAGTAGGTACTCAATTTGGCGTTAAATTTAAATGAGGACAGTAATTGGCCATTTTGAATGTAGACAACAAATATTCCCCCCTTCCCGCTCTTTAAACTTGACAACGTAATTTATGATAAGAATTTTTATAATTTAAATATCTTGCCCGCCTGCGGCTATCGGGCCTAATTCAACAAAATTAGTTTGTTGAATAAATGAAAATTGACGTAGCGGTCTGTAGCTCCGTAGCACATTTGTAGATGTTTGTATAAATTATTTAATCTCTCTACAATGGTCCGATGTCATAAATTTGACATCTGTGACTTTTTTATGACGATATTCGAAAACGTGTCCCTCCCTATGGTATGATAAAATCGTATTTTATGGACGCGCTCGCACGAGTTCATTATTTTCCTTCGTTTCATCTATTAAATTGACGATTAAAGCATCACAGTACAGGTGCAGAACGGAATATATCCAAAAATCTATATGAATTTAACGTTGCATTCATGCCGAGTGACGTGACACAAACGAATCGATTTCCCTCGTTAGCAAAAAAGGGAAAATGCAGACGTGTTATGAATGGGTAATTTATCTTAAACGCTATTCTCAAGAAAACATTTTGAAGGTATTTTTAATATACAAAAGTTCTTTTGATCGAACAAAACAGGTTTCATGTTAATGTTCATATTGTGATTTCTATATTATATTATCCTCGAAAGTGCCCCTATTAAGGGTAGAAACGGCGAAGGGCTCTCGATGAATAGATAATATTCGTTCGGCGACTGAGGCTCTGTCATGAATTGACAATCTACTGGAAAATGAGAACAACGCTTTTTGTATATAGTGGAGCGCCTGGGGGTTTTCACCTCGGATTAGAGTTATAGTGAATGAATTAATATGATCGATGTGGGATATTGTTAAATAAGCTATAAATTGCAATGTTTACCCATTTTTTTTTGTGCACTCCATTGTTTCATTGTTTAAACAAATTATTGTGAAAAATTCATGTTTGACCATAGAGGGTGTCCCAAGAAGTAGTGATATACTGAAGCTGGGAGGTAGAGGACATAAAGGGCTATCCGAATCACCCCCATGTATATTATGCGATTTTTCGTATTTTCGGAGTTATGACGTTTTTTTCAAATTTTCACCTATCGCCGAGTACGTAGAGATTTTGATTTATGGTGACGTGAATTATGGCGGTAAATGCTTGATTTTTTTTGTGTGCTAAGCTGAAAGAAAGGCCAATTCAGTATAGTAACATTTACTATCGTTAGATCTTCGAATGGAATAAAAAAAAAGAATTTATTGCCAAGAAAGATAAAATTACCCAGTATGTTCATAACTTCAAGGGCCCGTAAAAAATAAAATCACATAAAAAATATCCGTTTTGCTTTTTAAAAACTTACTCTATCTATGAGGTAGCTACCCTGAAAATTTCATTTTATTATTCATAAGGCTTCAATCGAAAAATTGAAATCTAAAAGTGGTAAGTGCAAAATTTTAATGCAAACAAAATAAAACCAATTACAAGGTGTTTAATTACAATAAATTTTCAAAATGACCCCCCCTGTTGCTCACTGCAAGTGCAACATCACCGGAAAAAGTTGTCTTTTAAACGTCTGAATACCCTTTTATTATTTTAATGGTTTCTTCTGCTACTCTCAATTTCCGGGTTAATTCGTCCAAATTGCGGCATTCTCTCGAGTAGACGAGGTCTTTGTAGTATCTCCATACAAAAAAATGCCGGCGTAGTCAGATTTCATACATCAACACTTCAACTTTGAATGAATCCATCATGAATTTTATAGCCGTCCAGAAAACCGATTATTATAGAGATTATATCGAGTATAACCGACTTAGAGACACTTGCAGCAAAATATCATTCGGATTATTATAATTTGCTGAAAAATTCAATTCACCTCAGTAATGTTGAAAAGAAAATTAAATCTAAGTAGATGCAGCAATGGAGCAAATATACAAGTACCTACATAGAAGAGAATGATGATTGCCAATTTACCATGCAAAAGTTGAAAAACGTCATCACTACAGACCATATCCCGGTAGAAAAACTATTAAAAAACGACTAATAGAACGCTTTCACGATGATATTATCATTTCAACTAAGTATTTGATGTAGGCAACAATGTAGGTAATTGTGATATATTTAAATAAACAGATTTGGTACTAATAATTTTTTTCTTGTCATTAGTCGTAATTAATTACCTTATTTTTTTTTAATTTACTCAATAGAGTACGTTTAATTTATAATTAAACCGGCCGAGAAATTCCATTGTACATAGCAGTTGTGGCTCCGCTCTCCCCTCCACGTTTTTCTATCTGTTTGAGATCCCTACTGCTATTTTTATACACAGGTATCTTTGAAAAATATTCCTATAATATGTCTACTCGAATAAAAAAAGAAATACTGTTTAAAGTGAAAATATATGGTCAAACATTAATTTTTCATAACATTTTTTTTTAAACAACGAAACAATGGAGTGCACAAAAAAAATTTGGGTAAACATTGCAATTTATAATTTAAGAAACAATATCCCACATCGATCGTATTAATTCATTCACTATAACTCTAATCCGAGCTTTTACGGTTTTGTATGCTCCAGGCACTGCACTAATAGTGTTTATCGGTAAATCATTTTAAATTGATTGAGCGCTGTCGAACTAACCTTGTGTTAACATTATCATCCATACTAATATTATAAATGCGAAAGTAACTCTGTCTGTCTGTCTGTTACTCAATCACGCCTTAACTACTGAACCAATTTGCATGAAATTTGGTATAGAGATATTTTGATACCCGAGAAAGGACATAGGCTACTTTTTACCCCGGGAAATAGGATAGGTTTTATCCCGGAAATCCCACGGGAACGGGAACTATGCGGGTTTTTCTTTGACTGCGCGGGCGAAGCTGCGGGTGGAAAGCTAGTAGCAAATAAATTTAGCTGCATTCAATTTGGAGTTTGATGTTTTTGGCGATAACTCACATCAGTCATAGGAACTTATAGTAGGGAGTAAACGTAATTATAAAGGAGTGCGTAATTAATTAGCCATCCCTCCGGAACCCAAGAAAACTCTTCAACATTAACCTTAAGCTTATCGCGGGCCCATCAGGACAGTTTGTATTAAACATGTCTTTACCCGTCTACTTCCCGTCCCTTTAATACTCCGCCTATCTTCGTTCCCTACTATCATTGTATTCACTATCAAGTTACAACCATCTTTGTGCCAATTTCATCTCACGCAAACAGGTAGACTATTGTCCGTGGAATCTTATATTCATCAAACTATTTTTCATCACAGTTTAGTACTAGTGACCATTACTTAGTTGAGTTTACCATACTCATAGTATGTTATTGTTTTAATCCACAACTATTTCGGCATCTACAATTACAGAACTAGCGTGGTTCTCGTTACGTCAGCATAAAAAAGTTGGCGATGACGCGTCGTTTATAAACAATTGTGAAGGCAATTTCACACCGGAATGTGGTTATACACATCGTAGCGTCTACCGCAAACTGTCATTTATATTTTATACAAATAAAATTTCATTTTATGATCCAGATATCAACGTGGCTCGAAAACGTAGGTAAGAAAAATACACTTAAAAATCAGTATTAAGAGAGTGTCGCAATAAAGTATTGCGACACTCTCTTAATACTGATTTTTTTCCTTTCTCCAACTCGGAGCATTTTTATGCTCATCCTCGAAACTTTTGCAATCCACTTATATCAACCGTGAAACGCTAAGCAAATACAAAAAGTTTTCATGTTTAATCTACACGCTTTAAGGATTTTCATTGAAATATCGCACCCGACGGCACTTTAAATAATCCACGGGGGCATAATTTTTATTTATATACGATTTTAAGTAACGATTTTGTATGCATCTCAAATTTGCAATCTCAGATTTCTTTCCGTTGTTTTGGCATACTCGCCTCTCATCTCGTTCGTCTCAGTCTAAAAATACGACTGACAATGTATCTGTTTCACAATTCCCCACATAATTTATACCTTGCCGAATTAACTTTACGTAGTGCGAGAGGAAATTGTGATATAGGTAGGACTTATAAATTTGCTTCGAGTTTTCCGCTCCTCGACGGATTTATTTGATAAATAGATGAGTGGAATAATTTCGTTTATTCTACAAAGACGTTTCTACACCCTCGCTGTATTAAAGCGCGTTGGGAATTCTTATCTACCAAACACAGCAGTTTGATTACAAAAGAAAGGAATATTTAAAGAACATTTTCTAGACGTATGCTCATAATTTATGCCAAAAATTTAATACTTGTTAAGACTACAGAATAAACTACATGAATATTTTCGCTTTAACTGTTTACCTGTTCATATTTGCGCATTCTAAATATTGTTCTTAGCAAATAATATGAATATCTACCGTTTAAATGTGTGGTGGTCATATTATACATCAAAATGAAATACTGATGCTAGAGAATGCAATAATCAGCATGTATTAAGAGCTTATTGTTTATGTAAACAAAAAATATAGTTTAGTCTGCTATATTAGCCATTCACTTGTCCAATTCATAATTAAATATTGGACCGCGGCCACCAAGTCTAATATAAATCTCTTATTTGGCCGACTGCGTTCCGACCGACCATTAGACTAAAGCAATATGGACGGTTACATTATGCGATCAAAAACTGATACAGGTAACGGAATACGAAGCAACAAAGTTAGTCGGAAACTTATTCCTATCATTGAAATCGGGTCTGAATCGATCGCATCCCAATTCACATTATTTATTCATCACTCCATGAATACTTAAAATCAATCGCGAGCTAAGCAACTACCTCGTCTAATGATATTGTAGTTGTTTTGGTTATTGACGTTTATTTAGTGTGTGCATTCGTTATAAGACGCTACGCTATTATTACTTTTTAAGTAAATAAATGTACGGACGAAAAATCGCTTAGATATTTTACAATGCGATGCATGATAAGCTTGAAATAGTAGAAATAGTTGTATACCAGCGTGCAATAGTTCAGTACAGTCAAGTATAGTCCGCTTTAGTTTCGTTTGAAATTAACATGAGAAAATGTGGGGAGTTGATTTGTTCTATGTTATCTCTACAATAACTGTTACAGAAACTATTTTTAAAATATTTTTAACTTTATAAATTTTGAACACTATTTATCTTCTCAATAAATGAAACATTTATATGCACGTGCTGTTAGCCATCCAAATTCTGCAGTTTACTTCCCGAAATGGAAGGAATAGAATATCTACTCTTAAAGGGGCTATTACGATGAGGTTGGGCTTATCACGTATGGATGATTCCCGTATACCAAAAGCCGTGTATTACTCAGAGTTCAGTACAGATACAGAAATCTAGTAGCAGTAAATATAGATATTAGATAGCACTTAGGTTTCATGTTTTCAAATTTTACTTTTATTTTCCGATTCACAATGTTAAAACTTACATTGTACCTTGAGTTGTGCGTCAGGAAACACAATCTACATTCTAACATTGTTTGTTTAGGTTTGATTTCAGATTTCTGAATTTAGAAATAAATAAATTATAAAACATTTACGATAGATTAAATAAAATATGTACGTGTGGTCGCACTAACAATTAAAAATAAAAAAGTCTATCATTTCACTAACTACGCTCGAAATATCGAAATAATAATGCGGGCTCGTTCCAATACCATATTAATTATTTAATTTCTTTATAACGTATATATTTAAGCGAAATGAATTATTGATTTCGTCACCAACTCGTGCGTTAACATTTAACAAGGCTACTCAAGAGACCCGATCAAATATGCATTACGTATATATTATATTTCTTTCATTTACATTGCAATGTTATACGTAATTGTTGGTCTTAGCGTGATTATGCCTATTATAGCCTTCCTCGATAAATGGCCTATCTAACACTGAAAGAAATTTTTGAAATCGGACCAGTAGTTCCTGAGATTAGCGCGTTCTAACAAACAAACAGTCTTCAGCTTTATAATATTAGTATAGATAAATATATAAGTATAGATAAAGTAATATAGTATCTATAGATAATATATTCGTTTATACTGGTAACGAAGGTCGGGCTTCCCATGATTAATCAACATGAAGTAGGTAAAGGCTGATCCTTTACTTTGTATTAGCTTCTAAATACGCGGGAGACAATGAAATAACAAATTACAATATTATAACGTATGTATATAATATAAATTTCAGGCAGAAATTGAATAAGTTTTTTTATAATGTATAGATTTTTTTTAATTGTTTTGTCTACCATTATTTTTCTTATGTGAAATATCTGGAAAGCGTAAAAAGGAGCATACCATAAATGATATTCAAGTGAGATAAAGACTGTAAATTCTAATAACGGAACGATCAGGGAGAGTAGTTTTTATGGCAAGTATTGTCGATTTTATAGTAGGTACCTAGCTTCTCGCTAATACCGGCTACGTATAAGCACTAATCGTAAACTTTATCTAATAAAAATATTAAAATTATAACTTGGAAATGTTGCACACATGTCCGTCCGTTAATAATATGAATTTTTTTATTATTTTGCGAAAAATAAGAAATAGATACAATAATATTATTAATTAATTTGAAATTAGAAAAAGATGCATGTTCTTTATTTTACGTTTGATTTCGTTTTATATTACTATGATGAAATAGATTATAAACTAAACAAGAAGGATATCTGAAAACATGTTACGGGCAATGATTTTCACTTACACTTAACAAGCAAAGGTTTGAAAAACTCACTTGAAGTTCTCAAAAAAAGATGTCTTGACGATTTGCTTCACATAGAAGGTTGTTCAGATCCTCGTTTGAGCTAATAGTTGTTTCAAGTTGGACATAAACATTTATCACTTAGTTCTGTAACAAAACAGCGTTAGGTTAGCTACCGACTACGGTTGGATACGTCCAAGAGGATATGTACAAGAAAGATAATTAGTTGCTTTAACATTTTGACAAAAACAGGCACAGACATATATCTTAATGTTTTATAAGCGGTGGACCTGTGAACGTTTAACTGGCTTATATTGTATTGCCACTGTATGATCTGATTTGTACCGACTTTAATTTGAAACGTTTTGTTGATTGTCAATGAACAAGAAATTAAAAAGTAAATAGAATATTAATACGTGAAATAATACTAATACATTGAACGTTTAACGTTTGTAATGTTTGTAACGTTTGTATGTAAAGATATTATTACTGAACAAATTTACTAAGATTACTAAATAAATATTACCTAAACGTTGCATTTCTAATGAAATTGAACATTAAATGATCGATCGCATCAATTGTCGGAAAGGGAATTCCAACGGTGATTATTCCAAGCTTAAGATCACATTCCAAGAGACACGTAGGTGTCAACTTGAAGTCTAGGTTTACGTGTCGACATTCATTAGCGGATGAATACTAGGTACTTACCCGATATTCGATTTTAGGATTGATAGGAATTTTGGGCGTGTTTACACATTAATATGATTTTAATTGCGAGTGTTGTTCAAAATGGTTATCAAAATTTACCGCTGCATTGAAACGAATACGTGGAAATATATACCGTAGTAAATATATTTTTTTGTTACACTGACTGGCCGACGGCGGGGAGCCGTGAGATTTAACAGTGACAAAGTAAAGGAACCCTTCATAAATTTCTTAAAAATGCACACCATACAGGCTATACAAATCAAAGCCAGGACGAAATATGGGGGATAAGAAATATAAATGCTGCTGAAATCTCATGTCGCATCTCATGAAAACTAAAGAGGCGAAGTACAGTCGTATTTCCAAGTTGAAGTTAAAAATAAGCATTTTCCCACCTAAGGGAACTGAACGTCAGATATGTATTTTGCGTGGCAAAGCAAGATCCGAGATGACATCGTGAATTTTCCCGTTTGACACCTTAGCTCCAATGTTCCGTAAGGACATAGTAATACACTGTAATGTTCATAAAAGTGTATGTATTGGTATGAAATTTACACTAAAGTTATGCATTGCGGAGGTATATCGATTGTAATTTTATAAAGTGCATGTCATTTTATAGAAACTACTTCTTAAGATAATATATTGTCAAATATATTAAAGATACGGGATACCATTACATCAAAACTATAAACAAGACACTAGAAATGATTAAAATAACCAGCAAAAATTTCGAACAATGGAAAAATATTAAATTTACCTAATAAGGTATAGAAAACATCAAAACGTCACCTAAAAGAAAAAGTGTACTTACATACTTTTGATTTTCCAATTAGTATGGCATAAAACATATTTTTATAACTTATAATATTTCTTACCGCCATTTTCATTCATATTAAGTATTACAATTTCTATGTTTGTTTGAAGCTTGTTTAACAAATCGTATTAAAAATACACACGAATATCACGATATTAAACACAGAACGATACTCAAGTGTAAAAGATAACAAGAACTTAGCGAGACATTATCGGGACCTCGCTTCACAGCGCTTCATTGACTGAATACTCTGTGGGGACTTTTATTGTGTCCCTACCTGCCATTTGAAATCATTCATATCAATATAACACAATATGAATACTTTATCACTTAATGTAAATACAGGCACTTCACAATAATGGAAAATAAAACATATGAATTCAAATCTTATTCCAGAACGAGTTTCCAGAATTAAAAAAAAATAACTGAATAAATAAAACTGTCTGACAGTATTTTATTATTTCATATGAGGAATTAATTTAAAATAATTACAATTATACAATATTTAAAAAAGCACAACATATATTTAAGGATATTATAAAATAAATTAATAATTAATTTAATTAATCAATAAAAAAGTAAACGCTTAGGGTTCTTGATTATCTGTGTCACGTAATGTCTTGATAATCTGTGGTCATAGCAATCCGACAGCAACGTGCAAACGCGGGCTTTTATTATTATTAGGTGGGTGTTTTAAAAACAATATTCTTATTGGAATATATTCTAGCACATGTTCCGCCCATTATTATTAAACCTCAGGTTTTTGTTATTTTGTAAGTGCTTTTAGAATCGAAATGTTTAGTTTACGTGAAATGCTGTCGCGTCTTCGGTACAGCCATGATGAGCGCAATTTTTTTGATATGGAAGAAAAGGTATGTTCCTTTGTAATTTGAATTGAATCTATGAAATTAAAATGTTTATAATAAAGTTACTTTTCGTACAGGTAGCATATAAACAAATCATAAATAGTTTCTAATTTGTTTATGTGAAATTAAAAGTTATTAACATTTTTATGAGCATTAACTAACATTGTTATTGCCAACAAATATGTGACTAAGAAAATATACCTAAATGTTATGTGCGTTTAACTAATACATTATTGTCTAGCCCTGAAAAACTAATTTCCAAAAATGAAGAATGATTTTCAAAATATGTTATTATATTACCACAGTTATTACCTACCTACGCTACGTTAATATTTGTTTCTTATGTCAACCTACATATTATGATCTAATTATCTTTGCGCTGGTTGTTTATTATTCGCTCCATCACGGGCCATACATTATACGTCGGTAGGTATGCTATGTGTATATTATAACTAGATACCATATTATGGCTTAGATCATAACTAATATGGGAAAACAAACACAATTTTAGCAAATACTTATACTTTCATTCTCTCTTTGTAAATATTAGAATTAAAAAATGTGTTATGTGTGTAATTAACTACTAACGATTTAAATTAACAGAATAATATATAGTACGCTTTAAAACAATATCATTTAAATAAAACATCACTGCATAATTTTATTAAAACATTAAATGGATAGCAAAACAAAATAATGTATTGTGTCAACGCTCCGGGAGACAATTTGGCCTTTAATGTCCACGTACTTTCAATGCGTCAGGACAGGCCAGTAAAAACTTTAGCCACTAAAGGGGTTGCAGGCTTGCAGCGTAAATACCTACAGACGGGTGCACTTTCATTGTTCTAAAAAGTAAATTTCAATAACCCAAGAAGTTCGACGACGCTGACTCGCTGCCAGTTGGTAGTTCGAGTTTCAAGAGGACTGTAGACGAAATGCCATTCTCGTTTTATGTATAACCGTAGTTAACAATTTTAATAAGTTGAACTTACTTAAAATATGACTTTATCGCTGCCCAAGAACTTTTTAAGTATCGAGTTAACAAGAACTTATAATATGCTCGTAATGAAATTAAACTGTCTTATGCATTTCGCTTAGCGTTATTATTTCATTTTAGTGACTTATCTATTTTGAATTTAATATTTGTTTTCGAAATATTTTACTCGTTACCATTAGCAAAAAAATGTACTTATAACAAATTGTAAATAAAGGATACGCTTGATTATTTTTTTGTGGAGAAATCGTTGGATCCAAACATGTTTTTTTGATATTCGGTAGGTACACGCCGTTAATCAAAATGAACGTGTAAAATAAAAACAATTAATACTATTTTAAGGGTACATAATGAGCGGGCAATTTGCCGGTATCTATTAATTAAACCTTCGGGTTATTCGTTTTTTACAATACGCAAATGAACGAAAAGCTTTCAAGGGTTTTCTTTTAACTTATCCCGGATCCAAACAGCTAGCGTACATCGATATACCCATATGTATCACAGTACGTGGATACAAATCGGTTAGCTCGGGACTCAGCTTCACATTCCACATGTTGAGTAGTTACTGGTGTAATTGGTATTCATGCAATGGACGGTCCTGCTGCGGAAATTAAAAATGATTGTACTGCCTTGCATGCATAACCGTACCTGTATTGCTTGGCTTAGATATTGGCTGCACTGCACCGTTCCTCCCAATAATACGTACAATAAATATTGTGTATTCACTAGCTATTTTATTGCTACATATATCTAAAGTTTAGCGAATATTGTGAAATATATTTTGAAGAATAAGGTCGTGTCGTCGTAATTCATTCTTGTTCTTCATTATCACATATTTATAATAGGAAGTGTTATTTTATAAGCTTTTAAAATATTTAAAATTCGTTGTCCATAATTATGTCCGACTTGTTAACTTTAAAATTTAAATCATACCCCGAACTAGGGAACGAATTAAGAACGAATTAAGGAAATGTCCTTAATTGAAAACATTAATTAATTTAACGTTTCAACTGTAACACGTATCCAAACAAGCGGGCCACATTAAAGC